>PVJS01030682.1:0-23926 GCA_004027185.1 Glis glis | reverse complement strand
ACTGAATTAGTGGTTGCTCCAATCCTAAGACTCCAGCTCTTAGACCGTTCGACCAGCTACTGGTTCCTCTGACCCTCCACGTGCAGTCAGAACCTGGGACTACATTGCTGCAAACTGTAAGCCATCTGATAAATCCTTTTTTTTTAAAAATATACTCATTCTGTGTATTCTGTTAATCTAGAGAACCCTGTCTAATACACCGCCCTAGAGACTGAGCAGGTACTGAATCCTTCTAAGGTTCAATTTCTTCATCTCTGAAATACTATAAATAACATCTATCATGTTAGCTGACAATGAAGACTAAATCAGGTACCACGTGGAATTCTTAGCACTCAATAAATCTGTATTATTATTTTCCCCAGTTGCTACCTTCTGCACCAGCCCCAAAATAGCTCCCTTTTCTCTATCGCTTCAGTGGAGCTTTTCTATTATTACTTTCCCCCACCAATTTGTCTCTCTCTAACAATTTTCTCCCTCTGTCCTCTTGCATTGTCTGTTCTTCGCCCTGGCTTCTGGCTGTCCTCCTCTTCCTGTTCCTACTCCCCCATTTCCACTACTCTCTCCCTGGTCTTAATTTCCTCTTCCACTTCCCATGCATTTCTCATCTTGCTTCCTGTTTTCTCTATTTTCTTACCACTGATGCCCTTCACCCAGCTCCCCACTTCCCTTCCCTGGCCATTTCCCTGCTGCCACTCTGCTCTGTCCCTTCTCTGCTACTGTCTACTTCTCACATTTATCTTTCCTCTCCACTCTTCCCTTTGGTTTTCCCTAGCAACCCCTTCCCTAGACCCCATTACTATCCCCTCTCCTGTCTTCCACATCCAACTAGGAGCTCAAGCCCACCCCCAATCTCTCCCATTCATAGTTTTTATCCTGGACATGCACTTGGTTATTGTAGTAGGCAGCCTCTGCATTGGCCACCAATGAATTGTCCCACCTCCTGGTATTCATGTCCTCATGGAATCCACTCCCTTTCAGTATGGGCTGGACCTTGTGACTCCATTCTAACAAATAAAATATGGCAAAAATGATGGGATCTCACTTTTGAGCTTAGATTAAAAAAAGAAGTTTTCATCTTGAGTGCTCTTTGGCCATGAGAGAAACCAGCTGCCATGTTGTAAACTGCCTGATTGAAAGAGCCACAGAACAAGGAACTCAGGTCTCCAGCCAACAGCCAGTGAGGACCTGAGGCTTGCCAGCAACCAGCGGGGCTTAGAGGCTGATCCTCCTCCACCAGAGCCTTGCGATGCTGCGGCCCCTCTGACATCTTGATTATAGCCTCATGAAAGATCCCAAGTCAGAGGCTCACAGCTAAGAGGCTCTGGATTCCTGATCCCCCCCCCCAAATTATAAAATAATAAATGTTTGTTGTTTGAAGCTGCTAGGTTTTGGGGGTAATTTATTATGAATTAATATTAAAAATGCAGAGTTGTCCTTTAGAGACCACTGTCTAGAAATATTTGTCTTTTGGGCTTTGAGAAAACCACTTACACTCTTTGGGCCTCAGTCTTCTTGACACTTGGGGGTTAGAGTCTAAGGGTGCCAACTGTCCTGTCCAGAGAGAGAGAGCTCTGATGCTCCACCGAGGCATATCTGTTCTATATTCCTTAGGAAGCCCAGCGAAACCTGCACCTCTTTGTATTTCAAGCTCCACATCTCTGTATTTGCCTCACATTTTTCACTCCTATTATCTGAAGTCTGTTTCTAATTTCTGACAGAATTGCAGTGGCCTATTGTTGCCTTGCTCTGCATGACATGCCAATTTCATTTAGAAGTCACGGCTATTGTCTTTTTCTCTGCTAATCTCTCTTGTTTTGCAAAATTCCAATAGAACGTGTGAACATAGAGAGTTGCCCTTATGCCTGATCTTGGCTCTGTGTGGCCCCCAAACAGGAGTGGATGACAGACAGACAGACAGGCTGTCTGCCACCGGAGGCATCTTTTCTTGCTTAAAATTTTGTTTTCCAGATTACAGACTCCCTTCCAACTCCTGCAAAGACTGGAACATATTAAATAAAAGCAGATCTGAAATTGGATGGAATGTCTCAGCCACTTCAATTCCGACCTCTCTTTCAGAGGGAGCACGTGAGGAGAGGGCCAGGGCGTGCCCACATGGATAACATAGGGGAAGAAGGTTTCCATACCTTTGTCATATGATTCAAGCCTTAAACACAGACAACATATTTGTTCTTAAGCAGGGCCTGTAACCCACGATCCATCACTTATGTATGGTGTCCATGGCAACCAGGCAATGGTATGGGATCCCTTCTCACTGGGGAATTCCTTTTATGGCTCATTTCCGAAACCAGCATGGCCAGTACAGGAGTCTGCAGTTTCCCAGTTGCTTAGCAACCAGCTCCTATGCTCTAGTCACTAGGAAAAGCAGTTTTTTAAAAGTGTTTGTCGTCAGAATCATATGTTACATTCTCTCTACTTTGTCTCTTTAGGATGAAATAATTAGAATGTGATAAGGATGCAGGAAAGGGCAACTGCTCCCCGTTGTCCTGCCTCCACTGCTCCTGGCGGCCTGTTGCAGACAGGGAGGGAGGGAAATACTAGCGTGCTTTCTGCTGGTAATTAATCAGTGCAGGCCATCTGCGCATTGAAAGCTCTACATTTTTAACGTCTCATGAGGGCATCAAGTGCGTCCTGGGCCAGCGATCTGTGATGCATTCCCTCCCTCAAATCAGAAAAGCCAAGCTCCACCTACACGTGTCACTTGACCATGGTCTCCTTGGCTTACATTCCTGCAGGGGTTGGGGTTGACTTTGTTGGGTTTGGAATAAAAAGCAAGGAGACCTTGTAGCCCCCTTGAGTTACAGCAGTGGTTTTCAAGCCAGGGTGGTTTTGCCTCCTAGACATTTGACAACATTTTTGTTTGTTACCCTGGTGGGGTTGGGGAGCTGTTACTGCTATCCAGTGGGTAGAAACCAGGGATATTGCTAAATATCCTATAAGGCAATGGGCAGCCTCCTCAACAAAGAGGTATCCTGCCCGCAATGTCAATATGCCAAGGTTGAGAAACCCCATCTGTCTTGTTAAAAACCAGCAGTCTAGCTGACTAGGAAAAACACTGACAAGGAGAAAGGAGGGACTGATGACTTCATTCAACAGACATAATTCCAACCCAAATTTCTATATAACAAGAGAGCACAAAACCCCTATCGGCAGTTGATTTAGCAGAAGTGTTGAGCAGAGAGCCCTCTGGGATGTGTGGAAATGGAGGTAACCCATAATGTGACTTTCCAATAAGGAAGAACAGTAGAGTTGGATGGTCCTCCTTGCTTCTCAGATCTGGCTTCACATTCTGGATCTGTTGCCCCTGCACCATGGGTTCTTAAGTATTTTCCATAATCTCTCTAGACTCAATCTTCTCAACTCTAAAATGGGAATTAGAGTGCAGGTTGTGAGAATTACATGACAGAACATGTGAAATGCCCAGCTCTGTGAAGCCCTTGATATTAGCTCCTCCAACTCCCATTTTGGTCTCAGCCCCAGCACCCTAGTGATCCCCTCACCTGCTGAGCCCTTTGGACTTTTTGAGGAATATGAACAAATGTACCAGTCCCATGATGACTGAGGTCATTTTATTCAGCAACGAGCAAAGGACAAAAGCACTATTTTGAGAATTTTGGCTGGTAGACTTAGACTAAATGTTAGCACAAGGGACAGAAAACCTAAGAAGTGAGTGAATGAGAGGCAGTAGTACAGGGATCAAGAGTATGCATGGAGCCGGGCGTGGTGGCGCACGCTTGTAATCCCAGTACTTGGGAGGCTGAGACCGGAGGATCCGGGTTCACGGCCAGCCTCAGCTACTTAGTGAGTCCCTCCGCAACTTAGTGAGACCTTGTTTCAAAATAAAGAACAAAAAATCGGGCTGGGGGTGTAGCTCAGAGGTAGAACACCCCTGGGTTCCATCCCCAGTACCACCAAAAAAAAAAAAAAAAGAGTATGCATGGGCTTCAAGGCCCAGCTTCCCCATTTACTAGCTGTGTGTGACCTTGAGCTGGTTACTTATCTGAGCTTTGGTTTCTCATCTATGAAATGGGGGGAATTATTATTTTTCATAGTATTACTGGGAGGATTGAAGATAATATATATAAAAGTGCCTAGTCTAGCATCTTACATAAGGCAGGTACCTGATAATATGACAATATACACATTTATATAGTCAATCCTCCCTTTTTTTTTTTTGCGGTACCGGGGATTGAACCCAGGGGCATTCTACCTCTGCGCTACACCCCCGGCCCTATTTTTTTATGCTTTATTTTTGAAACCGGGTCTCACGAAGTTGCGGAGGGCCTCACTAAGGAGAGAGAGAGAGAGAGAGAGAGAGCGAGAGCTGAGGCTGGCCGCGAATCCGGATCCTCCGGTCTCTGCCCCCCAAAGTACTGGGATTACAAGCATGCGCCACCACGCCCGGCCTGCAATCCTCCCTTTTTAAAAGTACTTTATAAAAAAGTAAAACTGTCATGTGGAATCGAACCCAAAATCTTCTCCAGTGATACTGAGAGGGAGGCTAAGGGCTCTGTGTTAGGAAGACACAGCTGGCCTCCCTGTTATCTCATCTACAGCAGTCAGATTTCCCTTAGTATAATATGATAGTGTCGATCGTCACATTATGTAAGCAGTTTTTGAACCTATTTCTATTTTCAGCCTATGCTACCTCTTGGCGGGGGGTAATGAGTTCCATATATTTAGCATGTGTGTGCATGCACACACGTGCACCCTGGGAATTGAACCCAAGGCCTCATGCATGCCAGGCACTCTGCCATTGAGCTATGCCCCCAGCCCCTGAGTTCTACACACTTAGTAACTAGTTTTTACTTGCTTGAAACCTTGAGAAAATCTCCAGATACCTCACTTCTAATAAGCTGGGTTTTGACTTAGTTTCATAATACCTATAACTTTTATAATTTCTGAAGCTATAGTATATAGTCTGTCAGCCTCCAGCCTCCACTCTGGCCTCATACAGAAGCCCCCTTCTAACCCCCTGTCCCTAGATCACTTGAATCCCATTTTTTTCTTTCTTTCTTTTTTTTCTTTTGCAGTACTGGGGATTTAACCCAGGGACATTCTACCTCTGAGCTACACCCCCAGCCCTATTTTTGAGTCTTTATTTTGAAACACAGTCTAAGTTGTGGAGGGCCTCACTAAGGAGCTGAGGCTGGCTGCGAACCTGGATCCTCCTGTCTCAGCCTCCCAAGTGCTGGGATTACAAGCATGTGCCACCACTCCCAGCCCATTTTTCCTTTCTTGAAAGTCATTTATCAGAATCACATCTTCCTGACTGTGTTTAAAACAAAGGTAAGTAATGTTTTCTTTGTTGCTTCCCCCTCCTTATTCTTCCTACCAATTTCTAAAAATTGGTTAGCCTTTTGGCAACAGAGTCTCTGCTGCAACTCTCATGAGTCCCAAGTCCTTTCTTGGGTCACAACAATTAGTTCACAGCAGCAGCATCTCATCTTCTACAGTTTATCTTTTTTCTTCCTGTCTTCCTCTTATTTTTCATTAAAGTTTATCTGCCAGGGTTTTCCCATTCACCCAACATCATTTAATTTCACCACAATTGGCTTCTTGTGGGACCACCTAACAGACCTCTAAAAGCTTAGAGATTATCCTGCTTCTTCTAGATTGTAGTGTGATCCCACCAATTTTGCCCAATTGACTAAAGCTCCTTGAGAGTGCAGCTCTGAACATGTCACTGCTAAGATTTCTCCCCTCCACGGGAGATAATGAAATGATGTTAAATATAGAAGCTGCTTGCTCATCCCTCTGAAGCAGATTTATGGAATCTCACCTGGAAGCCACCACAACCAGGAAAGATGGCAGGAGGATGTTTATCAGACATGCATGAGCCCAGCTTCTAGGAAGATAGCACACAGGTGCCTTTGTCTCTGAGCAAGTGGCAGGAACCAGAACCATGTCACACCAAGCTTGCGAGATGCTTGAGTCAAGACATCTTGAGGGATAGTTATCAGGAGGACCAGAAGCACTCAAAGTACGCACAGGTCAGGGCAGTGGCAAAGAAGGGGTCCAGGAGGACTGGGGAGGGGTCAAGGGGCATCAGGCAGCATTAGTCTGGGATCCAGGATGACAGACAGGAGATTCAAAACAGAGCACCACTGGAGCCCTGAAAGGAAGCAAGGTTTTATCTGAGTGGGAAATGAGCTTAGGAGTGAGAGGCATACAATTGAAAGTGGGGGCAAAGGTTTGGCCCCTGAAGACAGATTCTTATGACAATAAACCAGGGAAAACAGGGAAGGAGGGTTTGATGCTTTCTTTGGGGGCAAATAATTCTCTCTGTTCCTGCAAAAATAGTATAGGTTTCTAGATCAGTCATCTGGTCAATTAGCAGGTCATGCTGAATGCGAGCTCTGTGGGTATCACACTACTATATGGCTATTGCTTCCATTCTATTGCATGCTAGTCTCAATGCTCCAAGAAAAACATCTGTAGTCACTGAGTTTGGGATTTTTGCAAACTACAAGTCCTTCCTGGAGAGTCACAGTGCATGGTAGCATTTTAAAAGCGTTGGAAACTGTTTAGTTATTTTTAATTCTGTGTTTCTCCAATGTAGTTGACAACAGGATCCTTTTGTTACGTAATAACTATGAACATCCTGTGGACACACCTTGAGAAACGCTGCTGGAGAACATTCCTAATCGGTGTTCCCAGGCCCTTTACAACCTGGGCCTGCCCTTGTTTCCCAACTTTTCCTTCCTTTATTTTCCTACATCCCAAGCACATTAAACTCTTCCCTTGTGCATGCTCCTGTTTCACATTTCCTTCTTTCTTGTTACAGCAGGTGATTCATCATCTGCCCAAAAAAATGGAAAAAACACTGACCCTCCTCATCTCTCCTCACTCCACCCCACCTGCATTTCCATCTCTCTGTTGAGACCCACCTCAAAAGGGACACTTTACTTAAAATCACTCTCTGCCTCATCTCTGCCACTGTGGCCTCTCATTACGTAAATAATCCTTTCTCTCCTTTAATTCCTTCTGTCCCACTATCTATTACTCTTAGGGCACTTTGTAATTTTTAAATTGTATATGGCCATTTATGCCTTTCCCATAAAGACAGAATCCACATCTGACTCATTTTCGTACCCATCCCAAACAGAACCTAGCATATGTGTAGGAGTGCGAGAAGGAGGAGACGGTGTGATGCTACGACCTCCAAGGTCAAGATAGGTTCTCTTCTCAACACTCGGGCCAGAGATGGTGAATATCTAACTCACCTGCTGCCAACCCACACTCATTAGTGACAAAAGGACTCACTAAAGACAGCCCAGAATGCTTCTCAGGACAGGGCACCCAACACTCAAAACCAATGGGTTAGGGTTGGCATGAGAAAGGAAATCTATAGTCATCCTGATTTGGAATTTTCACAAAGTGAAAAGTTAGGCGAATTTAGCAAAGTGAATATGGGAGCTGTTACTACTACAAACCAGTGACTGTCCATCACAGAAAAGAGCAATTAGCAAAACAATTCATTATACTTTCGTGTTCATGTCTAGTCTAGAGGCTAATTATTTGTATAATTAACATGCTACCAAATACAAATAATTGATGAGCCTGATTTCTTGAAATGAAACATGAGACTTGTGAAATGTAAATAGCTGTGAGTTACTAACAACTTTACTTAGGCTTTTTGATAGTGTGGAGCCTGTATATTAAAGAAACAATGTAAGTATAATCCCATTGATGTTAAAAAAAAAAGGCAAAACAAAACCATAAAATGCATAGAAAAAGCACTGGCATTAGTCCTCACTCCACCACTTTCTAGCTGTGTGCCCTTGGGCGTGTTAACTTAATCTCAATTTCCTCGTACTACTATAGATCTCAGTTTCTGCATTCATAAAATAGATGTAATAGCAGCCCCTAGTTTCAGGAGGTTGTTGTGAGAATTAAATTATATAATATCTGTAAAGAATACACAATAAATAAGAGCCACTGTCTTCATTATTAAACTATACGTACATATTATATTTTCATATTGGTTAATGATTACTTGGATTTTTTTACAGTAAATATGTAAGAAACATTAAGAGAGGAAGGGAACATATGTAGATGTCTCTGCTCTAACACCATCTATGTGTTCCTGAAAAGCTTTCGTGGTCTGCCAATGGCTTATGAAAAGTACCAGGGCTGGTATGGAAAAACTGGGGTTGGAACAGACCACTCAAAACTTACGCAACTTGGTAACCAGAGCACTCACAAAAACAATGTCAAAACTAATAGGGTATTAGATCTACTAAACCTCAATTTGCACAAATATTTGCACACTATCTCCCAGCCTTGAGCCCTCAGGGTCCTGCTACAACTCTGGAGAGATAGATCTGGGAGAACATTCGCTTCTAAGAGGGACCAGTTTCATCAAAATGAAATGTTCAGTTTCAAGACCATCATTTTTCACTAATCCATTCTTCTAGTACAAAAGAAAGTGTTTCCACGGCCCTTCAGCTATGCTCTCCATTTCCCTAGAAAGCTTGACAAGAGGACAACAGGATGGTTCCTAAAGTCACTAAATCAGTCACTCCTTGCAGCTATGGAAGGCAGCTCTGTTTATTCTCAGCAGTTTGCTTAAGCCCTTTGCAGAGTGCTCAGGTTGCTCTTATCAAAGAGGGAGTTACTGTGAAAAAGCCTGCCGCTGGTTGTTTCAAAACATTAACATGCTGGAAAAAAATTGCATAGGAACCAACATGACTTCCCCAGTATATCACTCCTCCATTTACCCATGGCTGTGAGGTTTTTCATACTTAAGAAACACATGTTGTAGCCAAATAGTTTGGGTTGAATATCTCCTACTTGCCAGTTGCTGAGATAGGACCAAATTATAAACCATGTGATTTAATCTGCACCTAAACCCAACATGGTAGGTATTCTTACCGCTGAGGCTCAGGGACATTCAATAACTTGCTTGAGGTTACAGGTTTTTAAGCAGCAAAACCAGGATTTCTACCTGGAGTCTACCTGACTACAAAACTCCTGCTCTTTGAGATTTCACTATCTCCCTAAGACCAGATGGATTCAGGAAAGAAGACAGATGTCCCTGGCCAGCCTAATGAATGAAACTTCATTCCTAACCACAAAGAACTAACATTTAATCTCACTTAATCCTCAAAAAAAAAAAATACTGTTGCATTGGAATTATTACTACCACTTTATTTTGTTTGTTTGTTTGGTGCTGGGGGTTGAACCCAGGGGCATTCTACCTCTGAGCTACATCCCCAGCCCTATTTTATTCTTTTATTTTGAAACATAGTCTCTCTAAGTTGCGGAGGGCCTCACTAAATTGCTGAGGCTGGCCACAAACCTGTTATCCTCCTGTCTCAGCCTCCCAAGTACTGGGATTGCAAGTATGCACCACCACACCCGGCTATTACTATTACTTTATAGATGAGGGAATTATAAGCTCAGAGGAGTTATAATTGGTTGGTGGTGGGGCCAGGATTCAAACCTAAGCCTGCTGGGCTCCTAAACTGGGGTCTTTCTTCTTGATTCTAATTACGTTTATGTGGTTATATTGAAAGACACCATTCACTTAATGTCTTGGTGAGTCTGCCTGGTAGTTTTCAAAAAAGCCAAGCCTGTTGGACATGTTCATTCCCCCATTCTCTCATGTGGTGAATTTCACTGCACACACACACACACATACACACACGCACACATACACACATGCATAACACATGTACACAGATGCACATGTGTATACAGATGCATACAAACACACATGCACACAAGCACACACCTCACACACACAAACATAGGTGCATGCATACACCCCCCCACACAAATATACATATGTGCACACAAAACTTATGGAACAGTTAATTTTAAATACTCTTTTGGCTAAGATTCTCTAATATAGAGTGTAGTAAAAAATTGAAAACAAATGAACAAAAATACATATTGAGAATGGAGAGTCCAGAAGTAGACAATTTTTATATGGGTAATTAATTTTTTGACAAATAATGCCAAAGAAATTCAAAAGGGAAAGGAAAGGTTTCAACAAATGGTGCTAGCATAACTGGATATGCATATGGAAAAATAAACCCTAATCTCTACATCATACACAGAAATTAATTTGAGATGGATCACAGACCTAAAGTAAAAAACAAAAATACAAAGATTATAGGAGAAGGCATAGGAGAATAGCTTCAAGATCTCAAAGTAGGTAAAATTTTCTTTGGTAGGACACTTAAGGAAACACATATAAAAGAAAAATTGACAAATTGGACTTCATCAAAATTAAAACCTTTGCACAACAGAAGATACCATAAAGAAAATGATTATGTAAGTTGCATTCTGAAAGAACTACATATCTCATATATCTGATAAAAGACTTGTTTTCAGAACATATGAAGAGCCGGGCGTGGTAGCGCACGTTTGTAATCCCAGTACTTTGGGAGGCGGAGACCGGAGGATCCGGGTTCGCGGCCAGCCTCAGCTCTCTCTCTCTCTCTCTCTCTCTCTCTGTCTCTCTGTCTCTGTCTCTCTCTACTTAGTGAGGCCCTCCGCAACTTTGTGAGACCCGGTTTCAAAATAAAGGATAAAAAATAGGGCTGGGGGTGTAGCACGGAGGTAGAACGCCCCTGGGTTCAATCCCCGGCACCGCAAAAAAAAAAAAAAAGAATATATGAAGAACTTTTTATTGTATTTATTTATTTTGTGTGTGTGGTGCTAGGGATTGAACCCAGGGGCATTCTACACCTCCAGCCCTATTTTAGTTTTTATCTGGAAATAGGGTCTCTCTAAGATGCTGAGAGCCTTGCTAAGTTGCTGAGACTGACTTCCAACCTGCAATCCTCCTATCTCAGCCTTCCAAGTACTGGGATTACAGGTGTATGCCACCACACCTGGCCCAGAACTATTTTAAACTCATTAATCAGAAGAAGACAGGCAACCCAATAAACAATAGGAAGAAGATTAAAAGAAACACAACAAAAAATGCAAAAATGCAAATCAAAACCACAATAAGACACACTTCACACCCAGTAGGATGGTGATGCTTATAATAAAAAGACAAATGTTAAAAAAACAAGTGTTGGTAATGATGTGAGGAAATTGGAACCCTCATTTGCTGCTGGTAGGAATGTAAAATGGTACGGCTACTTTGGAAACATAGAATTACCATATGATCTAGTAATTCTACTCCTAGGTATATACCCAAGAGAAATTGAAAACATATGTCCACACAAAAATTTGTACACAAACAGAGAAACACAAATTAAAACCATACTGAGATAGATCTATACACTTGCTAGTATGGCTAAAACTATAAATGCTGATGACACAAAATCTTGGCAAGGATATGGAGCAATTGGAATTTTCTTGGAGCAATTGGAATTCTCTTACATTATTGATAAAAGTATAAAATAGTACAATTGCTTTGGAAAACAGTTTGGTAGTTTCTCATAAATTTGAACTTGCACCTATCCTATGACTTTAGTTTCCAATTCCACTCCTAGATACTTACCCAAGAGAAATGAGAGTATATGTCCATGAAAAGCCTTGTAAAAGAATGTTCATAGTAGCTTTGCTCACAGCATCCCCAAACTGGAAGCAGTCCAAATATCCATCAATAGAAGAATGGATTTTTAATTTTTATTTATGTATTTATTTATGTATTTATTTATGTATTTATTTATGTATTTATTTATTTATTTATTTATTTTTGCGGTGCTGGGAATAGAACCCAGGGGCATTCTACCACCAAGCTACACCCCCAGGCCTATTTTTTATTCTTTATTTTGAAACAGGGTCTCATTAAATTGCGGAGGCCTCACTAAGTAGCTGAGGCTGGCCACGAACCTGGATCCTCCGGTCTCAGCCTCCCAAGTACTGGGATTACAAGCATGTGCCACCAAGCCCGGCTTAAGAATGGATTTTTTAAATGTTTGGTATGTTCATGCAATGGAAGAACACTCAGCAATAAAATGGAACGAACTGTTGATGTATGTCAAACCATGGATGCAGCCATCAGACATTATACTGGCAAAATAAGCCAGCTACAAAAGGGTACACACCATATGGTTCCATTTATATGAAACTCCACAATAGGCATAGGCACAAATAATCTATGAGAAAAAATGGAAAGTAGTAGACTGAAAGAGGGTAGGATAGACTGGAAAGAGACACAACAGAACTTTCCAGGAGGATCGTAGGTTCGAGGCTAGACTCAGCAACTTAGCAAGACCCTGTTTCTAAATAAAATAGGGCTGGGGATGTAGCTCAGAGGTAGAATGATCCTGGGTTCAATCCCCAGTATCCCCCCACAAGAAAACCCCAACATCCCTCAAAACCGTATTGGACTGTATAGTTAAGATTTGCACATTACATATTTGTACATTTCTTATGAAAGAAATATAATATATATTGGTGGTGGATGAGAAGTATGGCCAGAGAGCAGTCTAGAAAAATTGGAGAGAATTGATGCCAAACAACAGGAAAAAGGAAAAGGCTACAAAGGAGGTTTAACAGTCAGGAGGGAGTGATGATCAAGATCATAATTCTGAGATATACAATAATAGAAGCAAATGTACTGCATCAATAACATCAATGACAAATTTATTTTGGGGAGATTATCTGTTTAGTCCTTATCACCTATGTAACATATAAAATAGAGACCAAAGAGAAATTATTCATTGGGTGTTTAAGTTAATTGTGGCCATACATGTAGACTTGTGTTTCTTTATTTTGCTTCTAGTAGCATATAATTTGGTGGCCGGTCCCATAAATTCCTTTTAATTGATTAAATATAGAAGAAAATAGCCCTATTTTGTGCTGATAGTACTGGTAGAGAGAAAAAGAATTTTCATGAATCCCTCTTGCTATCGTTTAAATGTTTATGTCCCTCCCAAATTTATATGTTGGAATCCTCACACACTCCCTCCTCCAAGTGATGGAGTTAGGAAGGAGGTAGGGCCTTTGGAGGTGACCCCTCATGAATGTGTGCCTTAGACTGTTTTCTCTTACTATAATAAAATACCTGAATACTTTATAAAGGAAAGAGGTTTATTTAGCTCAGTTTGGGGGACTGGAAGTTCAAATAGTATGGTGCTGTCTCTGGTAAGGGCTTCCCATCTACATCACAACATGGCAGATGGTATCATGGTATAGTATAAGAGAAAGAGATCACATGGTAAGATGGAAAACTGGAGACCTGGGAAGGTCTGGTCTTGATATTTTTATAATAACTTACTTTTATGAGAACTAACTTGCTCTGCAAGACCAGCATTAATCCCTTCAGAGGGCAGGGCCCCCAGTGAACTAATTACCTCCCACTAGGCCCCAACTCTTAAAGTTTGCACATGTCCCAACACTGCCCCACTGGGAACCAAACTTCCAGCACATGAAACTTTGGAGAATGCACTCAAACCTTATCTGAACCATAGCAATGGGGCTAGTGCCCTTATAAAAGAGGTCCAAGAGGGACCCAGTACTCCTTTTGCTATGTGAGGTTAAAGTGAGAAGGTGGCTATCTAGCGAAAGCAGGCCCTTACTAGACACAGAAACTGCTATTCTCTTCTTTATAACATTGGCCCCCTTCAGTATCTGCCTATTTTATGTTTGTTTGTTTGTTTGTTTGTTTGTTTGTTTGTTTGTTTTTGCGGTACCGGGATTGAACCCAGGGGCATTCTACCTTCACGCTACACCCCGGGCCCTATTTTTTATACTTTATTTTGAAACCGGGTCTCACAAAGTTGCGGAGGGCCTCACTAGGTAGAGAGAGAGAGACAGAGAGAGAGAGAGGGAGAGAGAGCTGAGGCTGGCCGCGAACCCGGATCCTCCGGTCTCCGCCTCCCAAAGTACTGGGATTACAAACGTGCGCCACCACGCCTGGCCTTGTTGTTTGTTTTGACACAGGGTCTCCCAAAATTGCTGAGACTATCCTCGAACCTGCAATCCTCCTGTCTCAGCCTCCCAAGTACTGGGACTACAGGCATGCACCACCATGCCTGGCTTCTGTCGGTTGTTTAAAAATAATTCCTCAGTAACTTCAAGTAGTTGTTTACATTTTTTGAGAATTGTAATCTCTCATGAATTTAGTTTTGTCTACAGAAGGATTGTTCTAACATGAGCTACTTGGCCTTTACCAGAAGTGGAACCTGTGTGATTTTCTTTCCTAAAGAAATTCTTCATTTGGCAGAAGCTTATTAGCATACCACAGACTGGTATTTCATAGAACCCATTTTGGGAATTGCTATTCTAAGAATCTTATCCCAGGATACAAGAAAACACGATAAAATTAACAGAGATTAGATAGTTAAAAAGCAAAGTGGGGTTTGAAGGAAAGATAACAGAAATGAACTTGAGAAATGCATTAAAAATGCAATCTCTCTCTTCATACCCTCCAAGTAACATGCTGTGGGAAAGAGTAGTGGTTTCCCACTCAGAAATTAGGGATGTAGCCCTAGGTTCCTTTATTCCTCTTAATCTATTAGGCAGCCATCGTCCACAATTCATCTCAACCCTTCTTGAACCTGTTTATATTGTCAAGTATTAAATAATTTCACAGTTAAATAAAAACCAAAACATTTACTGAGGAGAATTAAGGCCTATAATTTTGTTTAAGGTCCCCAGGACCAAAGGTTGGAAACAGGCTATAAAAGGCCCACACAAAGAAGTAAATAACAAATAGTATACAGAATACAGATGACTGAAAGGCCCAAATAACCACTATTTTTTTTTGCACTGTCATTTTATTAGAAAAGGGATTATATCATTTGATATTAGAATATCGCATAGGATCAGTATAGATTTAGCCTAATCTAACATCTGTTTTACTTAGTACAATGGATTAGTAAAATAAAACTAAGCCAAGAAACATAAAACTTGAAACAAAGTATCTTTTTATCATAATAGATTAAATTATTTTCATTATGATTTTTCTGTCAGGTAAATTTTATTGTGTTCCCATTTTTCTGAAAATTGACAAATTGTATGCCATAATGATCCAAGCTTAGAAGGCAAATGCCTTGGGATTTATTAATTCCTTGATGTTGTAAAAATTAAATTATGTAACATTTATGAAAATATACTATACATAAAATTACTTAATATAATGTCTGACACTCAGTAAATGTTGGTTTCCTTTTCCTATCTGGTTTTCTACTACAAAAAGGAAATTCTTTGATTGCCAACATGGATGAAAATATTTGATTTATGTATTTGATTTTGTGGGTTTTTAAAATTTTTTGTGTGGTACTGGGAATTGAACCCAGGGACATTCAACTTCTGAGCTACACCCCTAGGCCTGTTTTTAGTTTTTGTTTTTGAAACAGGGTCTCACTATGTTGCTGAAAGTCTCTCTAGATTGCTGAGGCTGGTCTCAAACCTGCGATCCTCCTGTCTCAGCCTCCCAAATTCTAGGATTACAGGTGTGTGCCATCACACCCAGCATTTGTTTTGTTGTTGTTGTTGGTTGATTGGTTGGTTGGTTTTGGTACTGGGGATTGAACCCAGGGATGTTCTACTTCTGACCTACATTCTCAGCCCTTTTTATGTATTTATTTTTATTTTGAAACAGGGTCTTGCTAAATTGCTGAGGATCTTGCTAAGTTGCTAAGGCTGGTCTCAAACCTGAGATCTTCTTATTTCAGCCTCCCAACTACTGGGTCTTTATACAGGCAAAGGCATGAAAGAAATGTGCCCTTCTATTGACTGACTGACAGTACAGATCCCAACTGAACCATAATTTCCAAAATTTGAACCTGATCTACTAAAAATTTTATTCCATTGTTCTATGTACTTCATGAGAACTGTTTTCACATTGCTTATACCTTTACTATTAAACTGTCAAGAGGAACATGGTGGCGCACACTTGTAATCCCAGTACTTGGGAGGCTGAGACCGGAGGATCCAGGTTCGCTACCAGCTTCAGCTACTCAGTGAGGCCCTCTGCAACTTAGTGAGACTCTGTTTCAAAATAAAGAATAGAGGCCAGGCGTGGTGGCGCATGCTTGTAATTCCAGTACTTGGGAGGCGGAGACCGGAGGATCCAGGTTTGCAGCCAGCGTCAGCTATTGAGTGAGGCCCTCCACAACTTCGTGAGACCCGGTTTCAAAATAAAGTATAAAAAATAGGGCCGGGGGCATAGCTCGGAGGTAGAATGCCCCTGGGTTCAATCCCCAGTACCGCAAAATAAATAAATAAATAAATAAATAAATAAAATAAATAAAGAATAGAAAATAAGGCTGGGGTTGTAGCTTAGAGGTAGAATGCCTCTGGGTTCAATCCCCAGTACCGCCCAAAAAAAAAAACTGTCAAAAAAGCAATTTTCTACTTAAGTTATATTTATAAAAGCATATAAAGTGCTTTTTATTAGGTTTTACTTTTGGTTGAATTGGATGGAATCTTTTTTTTTTTTTGTACTGGGGATTGAATCCAGGGGCATTCTAAATCCAAACTAGACCCCTAGCTCCCTTTTTTAATTTTTTAAACTTTGAAACAGGTCTAAGTTACTGAAGGTCTCACTAAGTTGCTGAGGCTAGCCTCAAACCTGTGATCCTCCTGTGTTGGCCTCCCAAGTACTGGATTATAGGCATCACCACCATGCTTGGCTCAAGAGAATCTTTTAGAGGGAATAAATCATTTATATAACAGTGAGGAAGGTGACCTTACAGAAGACTGTTTCATTCGTGCTGGATCAGCTTTTAGTATCTGCAAGACCATCTGAGATCTGGAGACCACTCCCATGTACATGTTCCGTCAATCTCTCTGCCTGGGTCCTAACTCACCTCAACAATGGGCTTGCTTTTTGTCTTCATTCTTTGTCCCTGTTATATAGGTCAGTGCATTTGAGACAACCAATAAAAAGGCTGAGCCAGGAGCCGTCTCCAATCCAAGCATCCCACATAGGTCAAACCTTTAAAGATGGAAATAGAAGTGGAGCTATCTGCTGTAGTCCACTGTCAAAGAGGTCATTTGGCACTCATCTCATAAATGGGGCAGAATGAAAGATGGGAGGAGTGGAGCTCTCGCGATGGGGGAAGGAGAACTGATATGCAGAAATCACCAGGCAGAAGGTTAGGCCCTTGCTTTCTCAGTCCATAAATCCTGGCTGTGATTAGATTTGGTGCATCACAAACTTTCTAGAGATTGTTAGAAAAGAAATCACCTGCTGGTTGCATTCTGCTGGTTGTATTTGCTACTAATGGAGAAGGCATAGGCTTTACCCAAGACCTCACTTTTTTTTAACTGCAGTTACACTCACATCTGCCAGCACCAGAGGAAATTGATGGTAACCAATTGTCTACGTGCTTTTGTTAGCGCCTCTTTTCTGCTGTGCTGGGCTACGCAATTACTAGAGCCCTTGAGAATGCTTATTGTCAATAGGAGTAATTTCACATCCCATCCATTTAGCGAAAAGATGTGAAAATTGATCTTGGTTCTGCGGTAAGACTGGAACCAGAGCTCAGGCAACAAATGCCTTGGAAACAAATATGTGCCCATCACTGTTTTCATTAGGCATTGCTGTAGCCTAGCCTCTAGGGAAATGAAGTTCAGTCCAGCTGTCGTTCTGTGCAAGTTCAGATGTGTTCCCGATCTGGTGAAGTAGGCTGTCAATTTCGTTTATTGTTAAATTTTGTAGTGGTTGTCAAGTAAGGGGTTGGCAGCCTTGAAGAGTGCAATTCCCTGTTTTATCCACACACGGGGACAATGTAATTTGACACTGACTGCCAAGGAGGTCCTTCAAATTTAGCTTATTGTCTGGTCTTTCTCTCTCTCTTGGTTTCAAAAGTCTCTTCAAAAGGGCAGCACAATTAGCCTTAAATAGTATTTCTTGGATTGCTTTTAACAATGGCGATAAGGCCAAAGCTTCTAGTCTTGACAGAAGTGGTTTCATTACCACTTGTTTTTATCTTGCCAGAATAAGCAAGGAACTTAAAAATGTGTTTTCATTATGGCTAAGGGCCACGTTTTAACTGATATCTTTCTTAAAGAAAGAACAATCTGCAAACTCCTTTATTATGTCTCCAGCTTTCAGCTCCCAAGGCAAAAAGTAGGTGGTTTTTGTTTGGGGATTTTATTTATTTTGATATTGGCTGTTCTTAAAGAGGACTTCTGTTTCAATTAGTGCAATTAACATATCAACAAGAATTTGTGCTTCCAGAAGTTGTACATTTCACTCCAAGGAATCAGACTTTTAAAATGACGTTCATTTACCAAGACCTGTAATCAAGATGAAAATCTTTCAACTAAAAATGAACCTTGGAAACAGAAGGTGAAATAAAAGCCTAAGACCGACCATATTTTCTAAATCTTCTTCCCTCGTAGGTGACATTAGGCCAACTTTGATCTGCAGACATGACATCATCTATAGGGTGTACCCAGTGCCAAACATACTGCATTCTTTTGACCAAAACAGTGGTTTTGTGCAGACTTACAGATACAGGCTAACCAGCTTTCAGAGTTGGCCTGAGCGTTCGCAGACAAACAGGTCAGAGCACATTGGAGTTACACAACTCCTGCAGACGCCCAGCTTCTTCCCCTGTGGCCGACTGGAGAGTTTACATTTGTCAATTGCTTCCTTCAGGGCCTGGCTCAAGATTCACTTCCTGCAGGAGTCCCTCTTTTACTAACTCACCTCACTCAGCCTTTCTACCACATCTGCGTATTACTCATCTCACACTCTTTGTTCTGCTCTGCCATGCACTCAGTTATATTTTTCCTTGTGCTTGTTCTCCAAAGTTTTACTTTATTCCTTCAGCTAAATTAAAATTGCCTTAAAAGTAGGGCCTGTCTGCTGCTTCTTTTGTGTATTCCTGCACACTTAAGTATACTGCTAGGCGTACACTAGCTTCTCATTGAAAAGGGGGACATGTTTTGTGGCTGTCCCATTATGGTTGGGATCCTGCCTTTGTCTTCATATCCTGAAAACCAAACTCACTGCTTCTACATCATGGATTCTCCCCACACTGGTGAGGGCCTGTTACCTTGACATAGTTCTTTCTGCTCTGACTTCAGAAATCTGCCCCAAATCTCTCTCCTCAGTGGCTTACAACACGTAGATTTTCTTTTTCAAAGGTTAGATTGTCCACAATCAGGAAGGCAGGGGTGGGGAAGCAAGAAAGAGCGAGGTCTCTGCAGAGTCGTGTCGAGTGGATGGCGGAGGGTCCTTGAGGCATGGGAGCAAACCTGTTAAGAGCTAGGGGATACAGTGGGCGGAGCAGGTGTTTGGGGCGGAGTCAAGGAGATTTAAAGCAAAAGTTGAGTCAATAATGATTTGAAGTGTAGTCAAAGGTATGACTAAAGCATCTCTGAAATGAAGATACAGGGTCATGATTCTAAACCTAGCTTGCATATTCCTAGGGGATATGTGTTAGAGAAATATGAAGCCAAAGAGTAAATGAGGCACTCTTTCTGGAATGTCTATTTTACTAAACAATCTGCGAATCTTTGGTTGCAAATGAACTAGCTTAAACAACACGCCACAGACATAGCCTTTTTTGGGAGGAGTTCACCTGAGACATTCCTGAAGCTTCGGGCATGGCAGGGTACAGATGCGATGAGATTGTCAGAGCTCTGGCTTTCTTCCCATCTTTCTGCTCTGCTCCTTCAGTGTGTAGGCTTTCTCCAACTTGCAACCAGGCTGACTGCTGGCGACCCCAGATCCTTATTCTCCTTGCTTAGCCACCACAGAAGAAAAATAACTCCTTTCTCCTCATGCCCATACACCAATTTAAAAAAGATATTTTAATTGGGCCCCGCTTGAGACATGTGCCAGTCTCAAGCTTGGTCTAGCCTGTGTTGGCAGTCCAACCCTGTGACCTGAGGTCGGAAGGCCTCGTGAACGACAGCCCCATGGCACCATGAGGGAGCTGTGCTTTCCTCCAAGGAAAGGAACCAGTGGACAGAAACACTGTGGCAATGCTCAATAACCCTACTATCAGCAGATTTGGGGTATGTGGCTTGCCTTTTGCTGATGATGGAACTTTGCTGAAAAAGTTGGAGGCGCACTGGCCTGGTATGGTGGGACACACCTGTAATCCCACTCTGGAGGTTGAGACAGGAGGATTCCAAGTTTGAGGCCAGTGTGTGGTAACTTAGTGAGATTCCGTTCCTAAAATAAAAAGGGCAGTGGGTGTAGCTCAGAGGTAGAACATCCCTGGGTTCAATCCCCAGTACCACACGTGTGCACGCGCGCACACACACACACACACACACACACATACACTTTGGAGGAACACTCATCAATCAATATACATAGGGTTTCTTTTTGTTTGTTTTTGCAGTGCTGGGGATGGAACCCAGAATTTTGCTCATGCAAAGCAAGAATTCCACCACTGAGCTACACATCCCCAGCCCCTATATAGGTTTTCAACCCCATAGGTACTGTATGGAGTTAGGTATGACTGTACTTATCACACTGGATAATTAGCCTTTAAGAGGGAAGTATGACTTTGTGGATGTTGTAAAATTGCAGGGTCTATATTTTCAATCTCATGGAGAGCATCTCTTCCTTCATAGAGCAGATGGACCTAAATTGTCAGACTGGGCAGCTACAACAAGAGCCAGTCATGAATCCTGTTACCTCTCTTCATCCCAATGGGGTGGACACCCTAAAAAGTGATATGAGGATATGAGAAGGGCTTAGAGAAGCTACAGAAAAATGTGCACATGTGTAAAAGGAAATTGGCATGGAAGAGCACAGTGCTCTGGTCAGCAAACACAGGACCCCACTGGTCCAAAGATCTGAACTATTGGGCATCCAGCCTGCCGGGATCTCATGCTCCCCAGGTTGAAGTAACACTAGAACAGAGAAAAGCAGCTGCTGTCAGTACTCCAACCCTCTCTCTTTGCCTTACTCCTTTGGGTGTACAACTATCGGACTTCCAATCGCCAGCACCATTTCCTGGCCTGGAGGTGTTCTCTGGCCACTGCTGATGTGGCAAGCTGGAAGTTCCTGGATTTTTTTTTTTTTTCGGTACTGGGGATTGAACCCAGGAGCATTCTACCTCCGAGCTACACCCCCAGCCCTATTTTTTGTTCTTTGTTTTGAAACAGGGCCTCACTAAGTTGCGGAGGGCCTCACTAAGTAGCTGAGGCTGGCCGCGAACCTGCGATCCTCCGGTCTCAGCCTCCCAAGTACTGAGATTACAAGCATGCGCCACCATGCCTGGCGTTCCTGGATATTTTTTCCCCTGGGACAACCCTGAGCTGTGAAGAGATACCCCAGTTTCCCACCCTTAGGTGGATTTCCCCTAGGGTGTGTTCACAGACTTGCCCAGTGGGATTAAGCTCCAATTGCACACCTGGAAACCAGCTTGGTAACACATCTTTTATCGCCTACTTTCCCTTCTCTATGTCCCATACTTACACTACTTAAACTATTTGCACTTGAATCCTTATCTCAGAGTTAACTTCTGGAGGAGCACAAACAAAGAGGGGTAGTTTTAGATAAACCTCAGGATCTTTCCTTTGAACAGGGAAGGTTTTCTGTGGTTTTAGCTAGGAATGTGGATCTACGATGCAAATATTCACTAAAGTCTCAATAGATTCACTTGGTTATTAACCCTTACAATATTAGAGCTATTGTGAAATTATAGAACTACCTGGGGAACCAACATGAAAATAATACATCCATTGGTTAGTTATTGCTGTGTAACAATAGTAATCCACCATTATAATAATGGTTCCTTATTATATAGTTCATGCATCTAGGAATTGGTTGGGGTTTGGCTGAGCTTAGCAAGGCAAGCTCTGCTCCATGTATTTCCCCTCCTGAGGCCAGCCAGCCTCAGGAGGCACAGTCTTCTCTTTGTAATAGCAGAAGTGGAAGAGCACATGTCCAGGGGAGCAAATGTTTTTAGGCCTCCATTTGTATTTCATATATGAATGTCCCTTTGGCCCAAATAAATCAGATGACCAAACTCAGAGTCAAAGGGTAGGAAAACACACTCTTCCCCTTTTGGGGATGAGCTGCGATGTCATATGGAAAAAGGGAGAGATGGAAAGTTGAGGCCAAATCTACCCAGCCCCTATACATTAGCCCTCATAAGTCTTTACCTTTCTAGTCATCTATCTCTGGGAAAATTCCACAGGAAACATTTGGATGTCATCCACTTTTGTAACTAGATTCTCAAATAAATTAACTTCTGGCTTGCCTCTTTTTCTTAGAAAGGACTTTTATTTCCTTTCTCTCTTATGCAATAAACAACCTGTTTTTGTAATTTAAAATGGATCCCACAAAGGCAGCCATCTGAACTTGTCTTAGTAATGAACTAATGAATTTGAAGTGAAAAATATACTTCAATAGCTGAAATACTAAGGAAATAACAAACTGCAAATCAGGAAACACTGCTTCAAGATAACACATACATTTCCAGAAGTGTTTGAAGATTCCTTACTACTTAAACTTGACACAGGAGCCTTTCTTTTTCCTCTTCCTCCTCCTCCTCCTCTTCTTTCTTCTTCCTAATGATAGGGATAGAACACAGGGCCTTGTGCATGCTAGGTAAGCCCTCTACTGCTGAGCTACACCCCCAGGCCTCAGCTTACTTCTTAAATTTGACCCAGACATCCTCAGGCCTTCCCCAGACATGCTGAAATGGCAGTGTAATGGAAGCACCTGTCATCAGTATTCCTGCTAGTCCTTTTTTGTATTCTCTGTCCATGGGGGGGGGGGGAGGATTTAGATTTATGACTCATTGTTTTTCAAAGATGCTGCTTCCTCTGCAGTTTTGCAGGTTGTTTTTGGATAAGATTTTCTTTCTGTGTATACAATGCCCAATAAGTTCTTTTTATATCGCAGGTTTGTAAGTTTATAGGCCCATCAGCAAACTTCATAATACTGCTTTCTGTATCTTAATTGTCTTTGATGCTTTGAAACTGACTTGACTGATACACACACATATACAGAGAGAGAAAGAGAGAGAGAGAGAGAACCTAAATTCAGCCAGCGCCATTAAAAACAATCATACTTTTTTACCCGTCCCTCTGATGAGGGCCTTTTATAATAGCTTTGTTTTCTTAGATCCATCTTTTGGGATTGCCTTTGGGCCATTTCTAAAGCCCGTGTTTCTGGGGTTCTCTGGGGAATCGTCCTAGGTTCTGTGGAGCCACAGCTCCATTATCTGTGGGAGCACAGGAAGGAATTTTACAGTAATTCTGCTACAGTGAAACATTTGCCTTGAGGCCGGAATCAAAAATAGCAGCTGGAAGGACATTTGGAAAGGGGAGAGGGTGTGGGAGTGCAAGAGAGGTGGAGAGGGAGAGCATTTCACATTTGGATGAAAACACTAGCTACAAGGCAAAATGAGACAGGGCTGGCATGGGCTACTCTTGAAACTCTCCCAAATTCAATTCTCCTCGGACTTGGCTCTCATAGCCAATGATTTCAGTGCTGTGCGTGCTGGCCAGGGTCAGCGCCTTGCTCTCAGTAATGAACAGTGAGCACCAAGGCTCCTGGATGCTGACCAGGAGCTCCAGCCTCTGTTCTGCCACTGCTGCTCCTCCCACCGCAAGTTACCCTCCAAAATGCAGGCATTTCCTGAAGTCACAAGTCACTGAATGACTACTTTCAGCCTCTGAAGACTGAGCGTACAGACGCTCCACCTTTACCAGTAAGTGTCATTGCAATAAAGGACACAAATTAGAGAAGGTTTGGGCACGAGCCTAAGAGAAATAAACAAAGGAATGTCAACTAGGAATAGAAACTTCTATAGAGTCATGACCTAAAGGATGATGGTAGCTAGTCTCCAAAGATGGCCACAGTAGCTGGGCATGGTGGCACACGCTTGTAATCCCAGTACTTGGGAGGCTGAGACCAGAGGATCTGGGTTCACAGCCAGCCTCTGCTACTTAGTGAGGCCTCTGCAACTTAGTGAGACCCTGTTTCAAAATAAAGAACAAAAAATAGGACTGGGGGTATAGCTCGGAGGTAGAATGCCCCTGGGTTCAATCCCCAGTACCG
>PVJS01030681.1:0-16459 GCA_004027185.1 Glis glis | reverse complement strand
AAAGGGCTGGAGGCCGACGATCTCAGACCAGAGCAGAAAATCAAGAAGCTCTTCGGAAAGAGTCGCGCAGCGCTCTATGTGGCTTCTCCCTCTTTTTTCTAAGTCCTGCTATCAGAATCCTGCACCTATCAGAATCCTGCTGCCTACATTCAGGGCAGGGCTTTCTGTTTAATCTGCTGTTACACACCCAAAGTCACATGATCTTGGGTGTGTCATGATCAGGTCAAGTTGACAAACTAGATTGACTATCACAGTCAGCTTTGTCTTTGGTAGTTCAGGAGTCTCTGTGCAAGGATGAACGGCTTGGAAGAAATGACAAACTTGCTAACACAAACCAGTGGTGGAATCTAATTCTGATTATTCTCTCCTTGCTTCATCACAGGCTCCCCATCATGCTCTGTGCCAACTCACCCAGGTCCTTTGTCTGTGTCTGGGCTCAGCCACCAGGAGGCATGAGCAGGAATCTGCAGGGCTCCCTCCTGGGGGGCTTCAGGGCGGCAGTGGCTTTATACTCCAGCTGAGGTCACAGCCCCTTATCTACTGCTCTGCTCTCACTGAGTTCTGGGACTCATTCCCTCACCCTGTCCCTTCAGGCAAGGAAAGAAGCCTGAGGCCTAGAGACTTTGGTCAAGTTCACGGAACTAGGCAGTGGCGTAGC
Source organism: Glis glis (assembly GCA_004027185.1). Classification (NCBI taxonomy): domain Eukaryota; kingdom Metazoa; phylum Chordata; class Mammalia; order Rodentia; family Gliridae; genus Glis; species Glis glis. Next base: position 15,801 of record PVJS01030681.1, on the reverse strand, counting down.
CTAGATGGACTCTCATCTCAGTCATCTGATGCTGAGGCCTGTCCCTAGGACAGCACGTCACGCCCTTTGTCCTTGCTTCTGTATTATTGAGATAATACTTGTCCCTTATGGCTGTGGATACATTGTAGATGCTCAATAAATGATTATTCCCTTCCCTTTCCCCTCTGAGGGCTACTGATGAGCCAGAGTTTCTGAGAATTCCAAAGCCTATTCTGTCTTACAGAAGCTGAGCATCTCTACTTCATGAGAGAGTGAAAGGTATCCAAGAAAATACTAAATGGAGCCAACAGAGTAGTCAATACACCTTGCCTTCAGGGAGTCTCGGCTCTAAATGTCCCAGGCTCTAAAATGCAAAGCAATATTCAGAATCAGATATAAATATGTTATTCTCAGAAATCTAGCTCGGTTCATTTTGTTGCCCAATGAGAGACAATTCCCATGAACAAATAAGAGGAGATAAGCATGTGGAAACTGCCCCATGGTTACAGACAATGAGATGAACAGTGACTGTTGTACCCAAGGTCTTGAAGCCCTGTAGACTGATGTGCTGTGTATAACCCATACTGGTGAAATGAAACGGAACAGTACTCCCAGTGGGTCACCTAACCCAACTCTGTTTCCAGGATTTCCTCAAAAGAAAAAATGTCTCTGGGCGTGGTAGCTCACACCTGTAATCCCAGCTACTCAGCAGGCTGAGGCAGGAGGATTGCAAGTTCAAGGCCAAGGTGGGCAACTTAGTGAGACCTTGTCTCAAAATCTAAAAAGGGCTGGGGATGGTAAGTCTAGTAGAGAGAGACAGATGTGATCAAGTTCTGCTGCCACTTACCAACTCTGTAATTGGGGCAAATTGGTTTAACCTCCCTGAGCTGCAGTTTTCTCATCTGTAAAATGAAAACAATAAATAGTTCCTGCCTTGGGGGGGCTGTTGTGAGGTGGTAGCACATGTCGTAGATGCTTAGCAGATGGGAGTTGCTCTCTTTTCCCTTCATCCCTCTCTTATCTAATTAGGCTTATGAATTTGCTCCAACCAAATGCCTCAGGGGAGATGAAAATGTGACTGACAATCAACCTAGAAGGAAAGTGCTTATACCCCATGACCCATGGAGGAACATTAGTCCTCAAAAGAAAGTGCTTGTACTCTACGACCCATGGAGGAACATTAGACCTCAAAGGCAGTCGTGGCCTGCAGCCATATTTTGGCGCTGATTCATGTTCTGTTTTTCATTGTTCTTTAATTGTTTCAAGTCATTTCCCCTCTTGGAGATTAAGTTTCCTAGCTAGTTACAGCATGAGCTTAGATAGGAGCCTCTTTAAGTCCCATCTAGTTCTTCTCAGTTCTCTTTTCTACCCATATACCTCATAATAAAAACTCAACATAGTAATGGCTGTGGAGAGCTAAGCAAGGCCCTTATACTCAGAGCAAGTTCTTCTCCCCAGCATGGGATCAAAGCATGGATCCTTGGCTGCTGCCCAGAATGCTTGAAATCCTGGACCATCTGTTACAAAGTCATCACCCACAAAGGCCAACTCAATCCCCACCCTTCGGAGAGCATTCGATGATTAAAGAGGAACCTCTGAACTCAGGGCATTCGGGACCACAACCGTCCTTCTAGATTCAGTCAATGCCCAGATATTTGCAGCTTCTGCTACTTTCCATAAGAACTACTTCTGCTACTTCCCATGAACTAAAATGCCCCTGCTTGGTGCTTACTTTCTCGAGAACTATGGTTTTAAACTTTAACTACACATTAAAATCACCTGGGGAAATTAGAATGGCAACCATTAAAAACACAAATAATAAATGCTGGCGAGGATGTGGAGAAGTAGGAACTCTGATACATTGTTGGTGATATTGCAAATTAGTGCAACCACTTTGGAGATCAGTGTGGAAGGTCCTCAGAAGAATGGGAATGCACCTACCATATGACCTAGCTATACCACTACTGGATATCTACCCAAAATAATTGAAACCAGACTACAATAGTAATGCAATTTATAATAGTCAAACTATGGCACCAGCCTAGGTGTCCATCAACAGATGAATGATTACAAAACTATGGGATATACATATAACGGAATTCTATTCAGCCATAAAGAAGAACAAAATTATGTCATTTGCAGGGAAATGGGTGGAACTAGAGAATATTTTATGTACTTTTATTGGTGCATTATAGTCTCTCATCATAATGTAAATCATGTTGATGGTGACATACATTAGTCAGTCATGAAAAGTGAAAGGTCAGATGTTTTCCCTCATATGTGGAAGCTAGGGAGAAATTGGGACACAGGCTGGACTCCAGACAAAGGAGGAGAAACCCTGGTAGAGTTATGGAGGGGACCTAAGAGAGGAAGGCAAAAGGGAGGAGGGAGACTCGATGAAGGAAACACCTCAATGGGCATGTTGTACATACACAAATTTATCAATGCCAATCACAATGTCATGCATGGGGAGGGTGGGGGAGTGGGGTGGGAGCTGGGGAAGGGCTCACCGAGTACTGGGTGCATGTATGCCTCTATCACTCTGAACTTCATCGTGATGTACAATTACAATGCACCAATAAAAAATAAATAAATGAAAACTTCAGACGAATAAAAAAAAAGAATCACCTGGGGAGATTTCAAAACACCAAAGATTCTATTCATTTGAGATGGGGTCTGAACAATGGTATTAAAAAAAAAAAACTTCCCAGGCAATAGTAAGTGCATTCAAAACTGAGAAGCATTGATCTAGGCCAGATATTGGTGTGTGATTATTGGGTCCCACACCTGATTTCCTGAACACACCTGCAATAGCACAGTGACAGGCCCTTCGTAGGACAGATGTTGGATGTATAAACGAAGGAAAGAACAAATAAGTACGAGACAGTATGGAAAGAGTATTAGATTAAAGGCCAGAAAGCTATGTTCTCAGCTCCAGTCCAATCACTGTGTAAATATTAGCAATTATTTTCCTTAAAACTCAGTTTACTCTCCTATGAAAAGAAAATAATATTTGCTATAACCTACCTCTAAATTATTGAGAACATAATGTATTTTAAAGTGCTTTACAAATTTGTATATTCTCTAATTTTAAGAAATTGTTAAAAATAAAACATGAGTCATCCTAGCCAACTGGTTTTTCTAGGAAACTTGGGAAAATATGCATTAATTCAGAGTGTGGAGGCTAGATAAAGGGCCCTGGAGATTGTGTGTATGTATAGAAGTAGAAGGAAGCAAACTCCCCATTGCAGCAGCATTGTTCCTTTTCTAGTTTTGATCCAGCCTGACTACTCTTCTTGGAGATTGCTATAGACTAAATGTTTATCTCTCTTTGACATTCTCATGTTGAAGCATAATCCCCAATATGGTAGTATTTGGAGGTGGGGACATTGAGGCAGTAATTAGATCATGAGGGTAGAGTACTCATGAATGAGATTAGCACTCTTAAAAAGACCCCAGAGACAGCCAGGCGTGGTGGCGCACACTTGTAATCCCAGTACTTGGGAGGCTGAGATAGGAGGATTGCAGGTTCGCAGCCAGCCTCAGCTACTTAGTGAGGCCCTCTGCAACTCAGTGAGACCCTGTTTCAAAATAAAAAAATTTAAAAAATAGGGCTGGGGGTGTAGCTCGGAGGTAGAATGCCCCTGGATCCAATCCCCAGTTCTGCAGAAAAAAAAAAAAAGACCCAAGACCCCAGAGAGACCCCTTCCCTTCCATCGTGTGAGGTTACAGCAGAAGCCACCATGTGTGAACTAGGAAGAGAGCCCTCACCAGACACCCAATCTGCCAGCACTTTGACCTTGGGCTTCCCAGCCTCCAGAACTGTGAGCAATACAAGGAGCCACCCAGTCTATTATCGTTATAGCAGCTCGAATGGACTAAGACAAGGATCTTCAAGCCATGCTGACTGAGCTGCATCCCCAGCTCTGCCAATGGCCTTGAACAACAGTTGCCAGGGGCTGCCCTCCTTGTTGCCCTGGCTCCCATATTCCTGCTCTTCAGCATAGTGCTTGCCCAAAGTAGATGCTCGGTGGGCATGAACATTCCTGGATTCGAGTGCAGCTTTGAATCCTGCCTCTGTCGTTTTGTTTTGACAACTCTCTGGACCACCCACCTGATGACTTTGAAGTAGTTTCTTACAAGGGGAGTGGATCCACGCTGGCTCTTCGGCCTGAATGTCCCCGACTGCCACTTGTGAGACGCTCCCACTCCCCTGCCCCCAGCAATCTGGGCCTCACTAGCCAGGCCAGTCCTTGGCCCTTTGTGAAGGGGTATGTGGAATTCAGACAAAACATATGGTGTTTGCCCAGAATCTTGCTGTTTTTATTTATGTTTTTAAATAACTTGTTTTTCTTCTTATTACAAAACAGCACATGTTTGAAAAAAATTGGAAAACCAGGCAAGCAAAAATTAAGTACAAATCTTTCATAAATCCCTCAGTCTAAGAAAAGCACGGTTTAGTGTTTCTAGTTGTGTATGTGTGTGTGTATGAGGGCACGTGTGCATGCACACACACACACACACACACATACACATTTTGAAAAAATGGGGTCATCTATACTTAGTGATTTGTAACTTGCTTTTTCACTTAACCATGTCTCAGTGTCTTAAATGGTCATCTTGCACTAGTATTTACTATTATTCATTCCCATTCCTATGTGTCCATCTCTGTTTCATTGATTCCTTATAGTTATTTATAAACTGAGCAACACAAATTAAGAAAAGCTCAATCAATTAGCAATGTGGAGGGCTTTTCTAGCTCACTGGTGCAGTGGTAATCTATGCTTTGACCAGTGGTGTCTGCTCAGAGACAAAACCTACATCTTATGTTTGTTTCATCAAGAGCTCAAGGGCTCAGGCTGTTATAGAAACAAAGAGTTTATGGAGCAGCCATACCCTTAAAGCTGCTACAGTTTCTATGAAACTGGAAAATTCCATTGCCATAGCCAATGTCAACAGCACAGGCAAGAAAGGAATGTAGAAATTCAAAGGGAGGGAAGAATTTGATTAACAGAGACTATGGGTAACTGGCAAAAACTCCACGAACATTACCAGGCTTCTAGCACTGGGGTCCAGAAATTAGAGTACAGCATTTGCCCTCCCTGAAGAGGGTAAGGTAGTAGGCATGTAATGCATGCTTGTGTCAAGAGTGAAGCTAGGCTGGGTTTCGAGTTCTGGAAGCAATTTATCTAGCTAACAGCATCCCAGGAACTGCTCCCCCGCCCCCCACTTCTGTCTTGGGGCTTCGTCCCTCAGTCTTACAATGTTCCTTGGCCAAGTGCCCACATGTGCACACCTAAGGCCATCTGGTGATTCCTGCAGATGCTAAGCCTCAGAATGGGAGCTTGTGATGGCTACCGGAGGGGAGGAAGTGGGGACTTGTAGGGAGAGTGGTAAGATCCAGACAGAGAGGTGAGGCTCAGACATCACACCAGGAAAGACTGAATGCAGATATCTTCTCCATTCATCCTCACCACGATGCTTGCAGAAGCTGCCAAGCTGGGCCCCCTTTTATTCTGACGCATATCCTTACAATCCATTCACCTAAATGCCACCCAGGGTAATTTTCAATTTATTTAATTATATAATAGCTGAGTTCAATCCTCAGCAAAGCAAAAAGAAAATCATGAAAATGTTTTCTTCCATTATTTATGAAAAGCAAGTAATACCTATACTTTGCTTTAAAATCAAACAGAACCAAAAGGCCCATGATGAAAATCGTTAGTCATTTGCTTCCCCCCCAAACATAACTGCTGATCTGCCCTGATTCTGGCTACCAAAGGCAACTCCAAACATTTTTTTTTTTGGCAGTTCTGTTGGCACTTGGCTTCATATTTCTGAATGTTATACTTATCTTATTTCTTGACCCTTCAATTTCAAACTTTACAACTGTCTTTCTTTTTATGTAGATGAATTTTTGAGATATAATAGACATAATAACCTGCATAAATTTAAAGTGTACAACCTGACAAATTCTGCCATAGGTATTTACCCATGAAACCATTCCCACAATAAAAATGTGTTTCCCTTAATTGGTTGAGTTGCCAGATAAAATATGGGAAGTACAGTTACATTTGAATTTCAGATTATCAAATAATTTTTTAGTATAAACATGATCCTTGCAATATTTTTAGCGTAAATATGTTTTTCTGCAATATTTGGGACATATTTACCATAAATAATAATAATAATAACAATAATAATTTAACAAATATTATTAAATAATAATGATGGTGATTAATATTTAATAATAATAATAATAATAATTGTTATTTTGGTGCTGGGGATTGGACTCAGGGGCATCATACCTCTGAGCTACATCCCCAGCCCTATTTTATTTTTTAGTTTGAAACAGCATCTCACTAAGTTGCAGAGGGTCTCACTACATTGCTGAGGCTGGCTTCGAACCTGCGATCCTCTTGTCTCAGCCTCCTAAGTACTGGAATTACAAGTGTGCACCATGCCCGGCTTAATTATTCATTCTTTATCTGAAACTGCAATTCAAATTCTATATTTTTATTTGTTAAATCTGGCCAATCCATTTACTAAAATTCTTATTAGTAGATGTCACACCTACTAGATTAAAGCTCCAGTTGTTGTTGTTTCCCCCTCACATTTCATTGTCTTCTTATCCATTTGTTCAACTTTCTGGAAGATTTGCTAACTTTATTTCCCAACCTTTTATTAAATTTTCTTTTTACCTGTTTTGGATTTCTAAGAGCTGTTTCTTGTTCTGTGCATTAAATTACACCTGAATCTTGTTTAATAGAGACAACACGCACCTTCCTACCTCTCTTCAGAGTCCCCCCCCCCCGTTTTTTTCAACTCTTTCTATTTTTTTTCTGTGATATTTTTTTCCTGTTTGGTTGGTCTTTTTTTATGTTGGAGCTTTCCTTAGATGTCAGGCGATTCTTGGTCATCTGTATGTATAGACCCAGGGGCATTACCACAAGCTATACCAGCATTACCCTAAGCTGTACTATCATCCCTATTTTTTATTTTTTATTTTTATTTTGAAACAGGGTCTCACTAAGTTGTCCAGAGCCTTGCTAAGTTGCTGAGGCTGGCTGTGAACCTGCGATCCTCCTGTCTCAGCCTCCCAAATACTGGGATTACAAGCAACCATGCCCAGCTCATCTGTATATATTGAAGAGTGTGGAGCTGGGGATGTAGCTCAGTGGTAGAGTGCTTGTCTAGCATAAATGAGGCCTTGGGTTCAATCCTAAGTAATGCAAAAAAGAAAAGAAAAGAGAGAGAGAGAGAGCTGCAAAAAGTGAAAAAGTGGAGTAAGGAGCTTGCCATTTCACTAGTGTAGTGGGACCCTAATAATCAATATAGAGATATCTGGGGCTCTGCTGTGTCTCAAAAGGTTTCTTTGAGCTACTTCCTGGAGAGAGAGAATCTGGCAACTGACAGATGTATCATCTCCTGTCATTACTATGTGTTTTATGTTCCAGTCATACCAGTTAACTCTTTTCCACTCAACATCAACTTCCAAGTCATTATTTCTGGAATGCCTTCTCCCATATTCTTCCCTTTACGAAATCCTAGTCATTTTCTAAAACCCAGTTATGTAGCATCCTTCTGTATTCCTCTTAAGTAAGCTTAATTACTCTGCAACTATCCCACCCCTCACCAGGGATATTAATTCGTTTCTGCTTTGCGGTCCCATTATCTCCTGTTTGTATCTTCACCAAAGTATGAATGCAGAGTAAAACGACCTCCAGAGAGTCCTGGAAACAGAAATGTTTCATAATGAGAATGAGTTCTTTATAGAGTTGATTTGAATATAAATGTTGAATATGAATATTATTTCTTAGAGTTACCAGTATACAGGAAGTGCAGCCTGTACCCCAGTACAAAGAGGTTCAAGAAGAAGAAAGGGCATTTGGGGACTGCCAAAACTTACCATTACTTCAACTTTGATTTATGCAGGTGGAAAGTTCCAATCTGTATCGGAACATCCTTACAAGGACAGGAAGATGGAATGGGAATTTTAACATAATAAAATTATTCCACAGGTATTCTCTTGTACTTAGCTCTTGAGACCCCAAAAATGACTTCAGATTGAAAGGAATACACAGCACAAAGGCAGTCTGGACCTCTTGCTGGTTTCGGGTATAAAAAAAAAAAAAGCATCAAGCATTGCCTCTGAAAATCCAATCAGAGAGGAGGGTGAGAGCAAGCTGTAAAATTGCTCCATCGCTTCTTGCCATCTCCATTATAACCAGACAGCTCTCTCCTGAGTCACCAGATTTCAAAGCATGCAAAAACAAAAGCCAAATTTCCGATCAGAGAGAACCTGAACATGAGACAGGGCCACCAAACATAAACAAAAGCAATTTGACAAGTGATAAAGAGATGGAAGACTCAGATAGCAGGCACGGGAGTATTCTCTTCATAAGACAGACAGCTCAGAATCTAGATAAAGAAGGCAGAGTAGTTATTGCCTGGGCTCAGCCGTCGAGATAAAAGCTAGTGGGTACACTGAGAAATTGCAAGCAACATATTACAGCTTGTTGAGGGTGTCTGCCCAAGAGCAGACAGGAGCTCAGTAAAGCAATAGCCTGGATAACCTCATGACTGTGGCATATCAGGTCCTGAGATGAACATGGCCTCTAAGGTTGGGTCTGAGCGGCAGGAGGAAATCTGGCACCAGCAAAACATGGATTAGCCCTAAGGGCAGGAAACAAGGGGAGCAATAAAACCAAGCATTTCAAGGTAGGAAGAGATTGTTGGTGATGAACTGCCGGAAAGAGATTTGGGAGACCAATCTTTTATTACTTTTGGATACTGACAGCCAATGTGTCATATCCAGGTTTCCTGATGGCATAGTGATAACAAAGGCAAGGCAATAATAAAGGACAAAGTAATCAAGTAAAAAAGATGTTCAGTTACTAGGGTTGGCAATGGCAGATGTGATGCAATGCAAATAAATGATGGAGACCAGTGTGGCCAGAGGAGAGGGGAAGATGTGACAATGTAAGAGAATGAAGAAAAATATCGGGCTGATAGTTGGGGTAAAGAATACACAAAATTGAACAAACAAAATTGAAAGCGTTCACGGGTGTAGGTCTTTTTCCAGAAAAGAACCCTATTGTCCTTTGTCATTATGTCCATGAGCACATGTGGACATGAGCCAAGAATGACCCAGAGAACCCAGAGACTCACCTTCTGAGACTCCCAAGCTCTGTAGTTCCCATGTGAAGAGATACAGGAATTGCTTGATGTACCCTGGCAGTGTTAGATTGGGGGTCAACCTTTTTAATCCCTGGAAATAAAACATGATATTTTACAGACATGTGACATCAGTACACATCTGATGTGGTGCTGTCCACATCTGGAACCTCACTTCCTCTTCTTCTAGGTCTTTGGACCTAGAAGGACTCTGGAACTGTAGCTGGACTCTGGACAATAGCTTTTCTACATAGGCCCTGAACCTGATGCTTCCAACCCTGCCTTCCAGATTTTACCCCTAGATGACCCACTGGTATCCTATCCCAGAATTATTAATTCAAATCTTCATTACCAATGAATATTTACTGGGTGACCATAAGGTACAGTACAGTACCTTCCCATTTAATCTCTGAAGTAGAAGAAAAATGATTTAAGTTTGGGGAAAGGATATATTTGTAAAAAGATTCTTCTCTTTTACTCCACAGAAAATCAAGGACCGACTCCTTTCATCATCATAAGAACAGATGTTGAGCACTTGTAGCTCGGCTAGTCTAACAGTTTTATAGATAATGCATTACATAATCTCTCTCAATACTAAAAAGAGTACACTATTATCATCCTTGTTGTATAGATGAAGATACTGAGGTTCAGTTTCCTGAGGCTAAGTATCTGGGAGTGGCAAATCTGACAATCAAATCCAGAGCTTGCTACCTTAATCAGCTGGGCTACACACTCTTGTTTAAAATCTTCTACTTCTTGGCCGGGCGTGGTGGTGCACGCTTGTTATCCCAGTACTTTGGGAAGCGGCGACCGGAGGATCCGGGTTCGCGGACAGCCTCAGTTCTCTCTCTCTCTCTCTCTTTCTCTCTCTCTCTCTCTCTCCCTGTCTCTCTCTCTCTCTCTACCTAGTGAGGCCCTCCGCAACTTCATGAGAGGTTTCAAAATAAAGTATAAAAAAATAGGGCTGGGGGTGTAGTGCGGAGGTAGAACGCCCCTGGGTTCAATCCCCGGTACCGCAAAAAAAAAAAAAAATCTTCTACTTCTTAACTGGGCACAGTGGCACATGCCTATAATCCCAGTACTTGGGAGGCTGAGACAGGAGAATCACATGTTTGAGGCCAGCATGTGGTAACTTAGCAAGAGCCTATTTCAAAATAAAAAATAAAATAGGGCTGGGGGGTAGAGCTCAGTCATAGAACCACCCTGGGTTCAATCCTCAGTACCACAACATCTTCTACTTCTCCTCATTGCCTTATTTTACATATTTGGGCTAGGGACATAATAGATGCTCAATAAATACTTGTTCTGTGTGACTGAAACCAGCTCACTGGTGCTCACGGTGGCATTATAAGTCCTTTGTCTTCATGGAGCCTGCCTGGAGGATTTCATGTTGGTCACTTTGTCCATCAGCTGATGTCCTTCAATCAGCTGGCCAACCTTGTACTGTGTGGACTAACTCTCTTCAAGCCTCAATCCCTGAGCCACTGTGACCCGTGTGGGGAGGAGCACAAGGCAAATCCTCATGATTGGCAACTCAGTGTTTTACCCGCAGTGGACTGGGACATGGTAAGACTCAGATGCGCAGGTGGCTGCTAGTTTGACTTGGTGTCTTGACACTCTGTCTCTCTGTCTCAAAAAAAAGCTAAATTCAAAAGGAACATCTGCCCAGGCTAGTCAGAGAGGAGACAGTTTTTGGTTAGCTAATTAATCACTTTTTCATCTGCATCAAGTGATTTCATTTTAATGCAGTAGCTTGAACACAAGGGCCTGGGAACTTGGATTCACCCTTTTTACATTTTCTAGGGAGTGACAGTAGGTCCTTATACCTCTCAGCTCAGGTCCCCCGTCTCGCTGGAGCCTTAACGAAGATGATCTCATCATACCTGTCTAGCTGACTTAAGTGCTGGCTGGTTCCTCCTTAAAGGCATGAACACTGGACCCAAAGGCCTTTCCACTGGGGAGTGGGGACACGCATGCCTCTCGCTGTAGTTCAGATGTTCTCTTTGCTGTGATGTCCCAGGCACATACGGCATGATATAAGATACAAACAGGTGCTCGCTGCTCTTCAGGAGCTTACGACCTAGTGGTGTGTGTGTGTGTGTGTGTGTGTGTGTGTGTGTGTGTGTGTGTTAGTGATGATGGGAGGACAAGATGTCAGATAAGATTTATAAACACGAAGCAGTGGCTGAAACAATTCAAAACAATGTATGTTTCATTGAATTGCTCTACAGTCATTCAGAGATAGGAGAGATCACTTTGGACCAAAAAGTCCTTCCAGGGTAAAGAGAAATGGAGAGGACCTAAGGGGCACCCCCATGTACAGAGGAATGAGGGGCAGGACGGGGGCTAACCTCTTATGGTCCAGTCGGGCAGGAAGAAGACTAGCTACAGTGGGGCCAGGGTCATGTTGGGGAGGAGTGTTCCCTCCTCCCAGCATTTTCTAGAGCCTTCCAGGTATTACTAAGCAGCATTTCCACTGTCTCCTGCACATAGATCTCCCAAGCTGCTCCTGACACTTGATTGCTTTTATCCCTTTATACTTGTGTCCCTCCTTTTCCCCTCCCTTCCGTCTTTCCTTCCTTGTGCTGAGAATTGACCCCAGGGGTATTGTATCTCTGAGCTACACTTCCAGCCCTATTTTATTTTTTATTTTGAAACAGGGTCTCACTAAGTTGCTGAGAGCCTTGCTAAGTTGCTGAGGAATGGCCTTGAACCTGCGATCATTCTGTTTCAGCCTCCCAAGTACTAGGATTATAGGCATGCACCACCATGCCCCGCTGTCCCCGCTTCCTAAACAGTAGTTTCCTTAAAGCTGAGGACTATGCCATACTTGTCTTTGTTTGGCACAGAAAACATATTCCATAAATATGTGTTGAATAAATGAACGGGTGGATACATCACTGGAGGTGAGGTTGAATGAGCAGGCTGGTTCTAGAATGAAATATGCTATATGTGCTGCGCATTCTAATTCTGCATTCAGATGTCTAGGTGTGGTGTCTTGGGCTTACTTGGACTTATTCAATCATTTATGTATTCCACAAATATTTATTGAAAGCCTACTATATTCCAGACTGTGATAGGAACTTAGCATACAATAGTGATATAACAAAATCCTGCAAAGGTAGAGCTGATGTTCTAGTGGGAGAGAGAATTAGACCTGTTATATAATTCAGGGTCTAGTGCAAAATGGAAATGTGCAGTCTCTTGTTCAAACAGCAGGAAAAAGAGTGTTGGTAAAGGCACGAAAGCATAAGACTGGGGGTAGAGCTGAGCGATAGAGGGCACACTTAGTGTATGTGAGGCCCTAGGTTCATTCCCCAGCAACCCCTAAATGAAAGGTACTAAAATATAAAGCTTCCCCCCTTTTTTTCTGACATCTCCCTCTCAACTCATCATGGCTTTTTTTTTTAATTTGCCATCTAATATCATTCTAAGAAAAATTATCATTTTATCATTATCACCAAGAATTTGATCATCCATCTTTTCAATGTACGATGCCAGTTAGGGTTGCAATAAGGTCATTTAATGAAATTGCATAGCTCACATTTCATAGCTCATACATGCGTATGAACTTAATTTCTACCAAAACACTGGAAACTGCATAAAGCTAATTCAACTGTTTTTATTTCATTCTCTGATGTACAGCATTCTGCCAGCACTCTCCACCTCTGGTGTACTGGAGAGCAAAGAAGGCCGGAAAGGAAAGGGAGCTGTGGGCTGCCCTCTCTCTCCCTTCCCTTCTGTGTCATTGTTTTCCGTGTGCGTATGTGTGCATGAGGTATTGAGGTGCTGACAGTCCCAAGAGGCTACACCAGAATTTGCTTCGAATGCAGAAAGAATGCGATAGTGTTCTAAGAAACACAGATGACCAAGGGATCCTATCATATCCTCTCCGACTCGCGTTGCCGCCCTGTACTATATTAGGACAGGGTTGGAATGTGCCTTTCTGGAAGCACTGTGTATTTAAAAAGCACCACAAAACCTTTGACCCTCTTTCCATGTTGTCTTTTCCAGTATACTTCTTCATAAAAGAGAACTCTGGAAAGCTCATGAGTCTTGCAGATGTTCATCAGAAAAGCTTAGATCCAGAATGCATGCTCACTCCCACGGCTCAGTGATACAGAAATGAATGGATGATTGATTTAAAATAACGCGTGCACATGTGCCTGTGTGACAAGGTCTCTGCAGTGACGATGGAGGTTACGTGACAGTGTGTGGGTGGGAGTGCGTGTCATGTCTGGGTAAGGCTCGGGTGGGGTGTATGGTGTGTGTTCGGGTGTGCATATGATATGTGTATGGTGCTTGTGGCACATGATCTCTGTGTATGTGTGATTTGGGTGTGTGATTTGTGATGTGTTTGCATGTGTGTGCAACGTGAAATGAACAGTAGTTTATGTTTTCTAGCACACTCTTCCTCGAGGCCATGTAGCCTCTATCTTATGTTCCCCTGAAACACCAGTCTGTTCTCGTGTTCGCCTAAGTAAAATAACATGCAGCTTTTTGACATTCACAAACAAAACCCAGTGGTTTTTATCTGAGTCAAGTGCTCCCTGGGGCTTGGTTTTCTTTTTCTTTTTTTTTTTTTTCCTCTTCTCCTTCCTGTAAATTCATTTTCTGCGTTGGAGTTAGAAGATGACATCTTGTTACATCATGTTAGACAGCACCATAATTTTTTCCAGCAAACCATTTCCAATCTGGCTAAGCAGACAAAACTGAACAAAGACAGACAACCTGGCATAAATACAGGATCTGCTCATGGCCCTTCGGGATGGACCTAGAGGAGCCCTGTTCCCAACTCTAAGGCCAACTTGCCGTGTTCAGTTTTAACTCCTTGGATTGGACCTGGAGAATTCTCTGCAGGCTCTCAGCTGTTCCCGTGATACTGTGCAGCCTTTCTCTGCTGGAGATGAGCATGTCTGTTGGGAGGAGGGGTGTCCCTGCAAGCAAAGGAAGACTGGGCAAGATTGATGCTTTGCCTGAGGTCCTTTCTATACGATGATGCACAGGTCAGGCCTGTCTTTTGCTTCCCAGCTGCAGTTGCTATTTATAGTTCTATCTGTGTTTGCTATTCTGCCTGTGACCCCTGTGGTCAGCTCAAGGCCTATGTTTAAAAAGAGCTGCTCTGTGCTCAAATTCAAGCCCACCCCAGAGACTTTCCTTCAGTAGTCTGCATTCTGAAACTCAGTGACAAGGTCTCCCCACGGGGCCCTCCTCAGTCCCTGGCTGGGTGTCTGGGTTCCTTCAGCCTTGCCGTGCATCTGTGCCTGAAGTCTGTGTTGTGGTGAGAACATGCTCTAGGTGGGAGTTGTTTTGTGTTCCTCAGATCTTGTGGGTGACCTGCTTTGACCCTCCCAAACAAATGTCACCATGTCAGTGTTTGGTCTGAAAATATTCACTGGCAAGCTCAGCTGAACTGCCTAGACAACTAAGACACGAAACCTTAGGATCTGTAAAGTCAGGGGTATATAAGAATACTGGACGGGTATCCAGGATTGAGCCACAATCCAAGCTGTGTGAGCTTCCTCTTCCTACATGCAAAAAGAATGCCTGCCTCATGGGGATGCTGCAAGGACCAAGGTGAGATTATGCAGGTGTGGAAGCAATCTGGAAACTTCCCTACTCTCATAGTCTACTATTTCAACTTCTCGTACTTCTCAGAAGAATGTGGCAAGAAATGAAGGTGGAAGGGAATTGAGGTGCTCTGGAAGTAATAGAGAACAAAATTTCTAGGTGGACTGAATCAGCCAGTAAAGAAAGATAAAAATTGATTTTTTAAATTAAAAAGTGGTTGAGGATGAGACATAGCAACTATTGGTAAATATTATAAATTTAATACAAGCCAATAATGATTAATCGAATACATATTACATGCCAGTCAATATAGTCAATACCAGAGATATCAAGAAAAGCAAATAATTAAAACAGGGTGATTTCTTATCACACAAAGAAGGGGAAACAGATCAGTATTACAAAAAAGAAAATAAAAACAACCTCACTATATAAATTTAAAATGTTGTAAATAAGAGAGTAAGAAATGATTACTTAATAATGATTGTGGTTATCACTGGTCATACATTTGGGAGATGATTTATTTAGATCAATACTTTGTATCATATCATAGAGGAAATGCCAGTTGGGTTAAGAATTATACATAGACAAATTATAGGACAAAATTACAAAAAATCAACATTGAGATTTTACCAGATCAGTGGAGAAATAGCATCTTAATTCTGAAGCAATAGAAGAAATCACCAAGATTGACAAGTCCAAGTAAATATCTTAAGAACTTTCTTTGTGTGTGTGTGTGTGTGTGTGTGTGTGTGTGTGTGTGGTACTGAGAATTGAACCCAGGGGCATTCTACCTCTGATCTATACCCCCAGCCTGATTTTTTATTTTTTATTTTATTTATTTATTTATTTATTTTTGCAGTACTGGGGATTGAACCCAGGGTCATTCTACCTCTGAGCTAGAGCCCCAGCCCTATTTTATTTATTTATTTATTTATTTATTTATTTATTTATTTATTTTTGCTGTACCGGGGATTGAACTCAGGGGCGTTCTACCTCTGCGCTACACCCCCGGCCCTATTTTTTTATACTTTATTTTGAAACCGGGTCTCACGAAGTTGCGGAGGGCCTCACTAG
>PVJS01030680.1:0-23925 GCA_004027185.1 Glis glis | reverse complement strand
TGGATTGAACCCAGAGGCACCGATCTTTCTTAACAAAACGAAAAAGGTTTTTGTCATTTTGAAAGGGAAGGCTGAATATTAAGTCCTGACACAAGAAGGAATTTGTTAAACTATTTCAAGGAAACTTGACTGTTTCGTGAAGATTCCCTCCTGGGTCAACTGTGCTGCTGTTTGATAACTGTGGAACTGTAAGTGCTGCATGAGTTTGATGTGTGTCCTACTCCTTCCTTCTGCTCCTGCTTGCTGCACCAGGCACACACACCAGAGGTGCTGGGCATATATCTGGTTAAAGGAACTAAGTTCTGCACTGGCAGGTCTACTGCAGATGCAGTTCTTGATAGGAAACTACTCTAAGGAAATGAGATAGCTGGATTTCCTATGGCCTTTAATAGTCTACATTGCACGAGAAGGCTCAATAAAGCAACATATTCTTTCAAAAATACGTATTTTTTTCTCCACTGTGCAAAGCAACTGCATTAGGTTTGGTTGTAAGTACAAAAGCAGGTAAATTATAATCCCTTCCAATGATACTTTAGCACTTTTTGCACAAGTTGATTTATTCATTCTATATTATTATTTTATCTCTTATCTACACTTCTGAGACTATAAAATCAATGAGTAAAAAGGTCATATATTCCTGACTTATGTCATTAGTGTGAATTGTGCTATTCATGTTACTCGTTATATGATCTTATTATACATAAGACAAACTAATATTTCCAAAGGTATAGGAGGGGAATCAGTTGATTGGATTGTATTTCTCAACACACTAGTAAAAATTTCAACTTTAAGCTTTTGTGCATGGCTGGGTGTGTAGCTCAGCACTAGAGCTTGTATTTGGCATGGGTGAGGCCCTGGGTTCAATGTCTAGCAGCAAAATCAAACAAACAAAAAACCCCTAAACTTTATACATTAATAAACCTCAGATATATATAGTTATAATTAACTATAAATATAAATATATGTAAACATAGTTATAACTAACTATAAATGGCTAACTTGAAATTTCCATGTTGCAAAACAATATTCACATAGAATGCAACGTGAAATTATAGATCTCACCACCTGCTTATAACTGTCATTCTCCTACGTAGAGCAGCTGAACAGGCTTGCCATGAAATATGCATGGGATGCATGGGTAGGCTATGATTTCTAAGAAAATTGATGCTTAAATAAGCAGTTCATATTGAGATGTATCTATTAATACTTCATATCAGGCCCAGAAGCTCATTTTAATGTGAATAATGTGCTAGCTATTTCTACAATTATTATTTTTTAATAATCATGATAACCTTAGGAAGTATGTGTTATTTCCATGTAGATTAAACATAGGAATTTGAAGGTAATTGAAGGTTAGAAAAGTTGACTGACTTGCCCAAGTTAATAAATGATAGAGCTTGTATTTTAATACAGGTATACTGGATTCCAAAATCTATCTCTAAAATTTAAGACCTATGCTATATTACCATTCATTATAATAATTTTCAAAATCAGTTGTCTCAATATCGCTTATCAAATAATTCTTCCCTTTCCTACGGATAAGTGATAAATCTGAGTCATTACATCCCACTCAATTCTTTTTGTGATTATGTCATACTTTTTACTTAATAAAATATTGCTTTCTTTTGGATCAAAGGTAATGCTTGCTCTAGCTGAGTCTAAGATGGAAAAAATGTAAAACTGCCATTCTACACAATATAAGTAAATTTTTTTTAAATTCCCTGAAAACTGAAATAGATATCATGTAAGGTTCATGGTACATAGATAATAAAAGTTTACAGGAGCCAATTATTTTTATCAATCTCAATACATATTATTTTTTATGAAATTTAAAGGGTCTTTATTTTTCCCCTAACTATTCCTCTTGATCTTTAAAAAGCAGTTGCTTTTATGGCTGTAAGTCATTTAGAGAATTACAATGGCTCTATTGTTAACCAGATCTGTACTGTCTGCCTGCAATAGCTCACGAAAACTCACAGTACCCAGCCACGCACATTATTATGTGTGCAGAGAACACATCAGATTTTAGTTCATATGAAGAGAAACCTGAAATTCTTTAAAATAGTTGAAACATAAATACAATCAAATCTAAAGTGAAAGTTCAGGCTAACCTGCTATTTTTAAAAGTTATCTGTTTATAGTTATAATGATTTAATATGAGGGACACTGAGAAAGGAAAGAAAGCAAAATATACACATGCAACTAAATCTACAGTCTTGTGGATGCCTACTGTATCTAAAGCACTTTTTACTTTTTGTGAATTCCTATTCTCATGTTTAGCAACACAGACAGCAAATAATACAACAAATAAATCCCAAACATATGTCTAACCTCCAAATCAGTTACTGAATTGAGAGGAGAGTGGATAATTTATTAGCAAAAGTATACAAGTAAATTGAAAGTTACCAACTGCTCACAGGTACCTTATCGTTTTTCATTCGATCATTCTCCATCCAAACAATAAATATTTATTGAACATCTCCAATGGGCTAAGTCCTGAGAATTTGATAATGAACAAAACAAACTTCCTCCGATCAAAGAGCTTACTACCTAGTTCTTCAACTGTTCCTCAAGGTTAAACAAGTATCTGTTTGCCAGCTGACTAAATTATTATGCAGTTGGGTCGTTGTAAACAGCCACAGTACTTTTGAGACAGGAGGGTTCCATGGAAAAGGTACTGAGAGGAGGTGGAGGGCTTAAGAAGAGGTGAGAAAGAAAAGGGAAGGTGTGGGGAAGAGAGAAAGAGGACGTGATGAGGGCATGAATAGAAGCAGAAAGGAGGATGACAGAACATCTGGACTCTAGTCCCCATGTCACCCTGCCTAGTGTGGGCAGATAATTTGCCCACTGTAATGGTGTGCCCACCATCCTTAAAGAAGGCTAAGATCGAACTCTCAGGGCCAGACTGAAGTTCACAGAAAAGAATAGGTAAAATCACTTTCTCAACTATAAATTTCCTTAACATGTAAGGGATGGTTAGTATTACTACCCCTATTATTATTGCTAAACATGTTGAAGTATATAGAGATAAGTACATATAATTTAAAAATGATATACAAGTATCCTAACATTTTACTGTTGTTGTTGTTGTTGTTTATTATAAGTAAAGAGAAAAACACAGATCCATAGATGGCAATCTTGCCTGTGGACACTGTTAGCCATATCAGAGATTTAAAAATTGGGTGGAAAGACTAGATTTATTTATTTATTTATTTATTTTTATTTATTTATTTATTTATTTATTTATTTATTTATTTATTTATTGCGGTACCGGGGATTGAACCCAGGGGCGTTCTACCTCTGCTCTACACCCCCGGCCCTATTTTTTTTATACTTTATTTTGAAACCGGGTCTCACGAAGTTGCAGAGGGCCTCATGGACAGAGAGAGAGAGAGAGAAAGAGAGAGAGAGAGAGAGAGAGAGAGCTGAGGCTGGCCGCGAACCCAGATCCTCCGGTCTCCGCCTCCCAAAGTACTGGGATTACAGAAAGACTAGATTTAATCTTTAAATCTTAATTTTTAATCAGTACTAAAATTTTCCAGGAGATTTTGAGATGTCACTTGATACCCAATACACAGCTATAAGACCTCTTTGCAATTACTTTTGAGTCTTTAGACTATGTAGGAAGGGAATCACAGTTTGATAAGCATTATGATTTTACTAATTATCTGGGATTGAAAAACTTAATGTCTTAATATTGGCAACTTCTATTTTACTATGGTCATAACCTGAATGCATATTTTTCATAATTATATTAAACGGAATTGACAGCCACAGAAACCATTGGAGCATACAGGACAGTAGAGTCTTAAATCGGAAGTCAGGTTTTCAGTCTTGGTTCTGCCATCTAGGAAGCTGTGTTACTTTAAACAAGTTGCTTAATTTCATTCCATCTCAGTTTCCAAACGATAGCACTGCTGCATCTGCCTCTCAGAGAGACTGAGAGAACCATGAGTAAACGGTAATTGCTAATATTTTTTGTGATTGAAAAAATAAGAACAATGAAAATAACATTCACCTGGTGGCTTAGCTGATACCTTTCCTTGGCGTAGTCCAGAAGACAGTTACCAGATACCAATCCATGATGGAAACTTCACCTATCGCCAAGATTATTATCTGGCCTGGCCTCTAAATCCTGCTTAATACTGGTTTTATATAACTAACAAAAATATAACTTCTCTAAAACATAATGTATTCAAGGTCCCATTTCAAATGAACTATATACTAATTAATCTTTCTCATAGCTAGCACCAAATTAAGTTGTAGCAGCAAAATCCAGATGAGATCCCTTATTAAAAGCTCCAGGATAACTTTATAATCATATTAGCAATCATTTTAATTCACGAAGGACCTAGTTAGTACATATCAGGAGCTCAGCTATTTTGTAAACGCTACTTCGTTGACTCCTCAGAATTACACTGTGAAGTAGATAATATCGCCATTTTGCAACTAGTAAGGCAACATTCAAAGATGATATCATTAACTAAAAATGTCATCACGTAGGAAGTGGAAGACCATATATGAAATTCAGATCTGTCTGACTTATCTCTTGACTTGTCTTTCCACCTCAATATACTCTCCCTGGGGATATAATAATTTACTAGTTCATCTCCCTCAGAAACATTCCATAATAACCTAAGAACTCTGAGATTTAAAGTCCTTACAAAAGAGGGACTCCAGATAAAGGAGGAGAAATCCCAGTGGAGTGATGGAGAGGGTCTAGAGGAGATTGGTGGTGGTGGGGAGGGAGAATTGATAAAGGAAACACTTCCATTGATGCTATGTACATATGCAAAATGATCAATGCCAATCTTAATATCATGTACAAGGAAGGGGAGAGGGCAGCATGGGAGTGGGGGGGGAGAAGCTCACCAAGTGCTGTGTGCATGTATATCCCTGTTACTATTAAGTTTATTATGATGTGAGATTACAATGCATGAATAAAAGTATATTTTTAAAAACCGATGTGTATATGTTGTTCATGGATGCAACTCAAGATACCAAGAGCACAGTACTTTGGGGTAAGAGATTTAAATGCAGAGAAGTAAGAATGATCTAAGGTATATTTTACCAAAAAATTAGAAGCAATCTGGGCACAGTGGCACGTCTGTAATCCCAGTGCTTGGGAGGCTGAGACAGGAGGATCGCAGGTTTGTGGCCAGCCTTAGCAACTTAGTGAGGCCCTCAGCAACTTAGTGAGACCCTGTTTCCAAATAAGAAATAAGAAAAAATAGGACTGGGAGTATAGTTTGGAGGTAGAATGCTCCTGGGTTCAATCCCCAGTACCACAAAAGAATTTAAATTAAAACAAAAATAAAAGACCTATTCATTAATCAAGAAGGAATTGCTTCACCTTTGAAAAACACATGTAGTTTATAGCTTGGAGGTATGCCAGGAAGAATGGTTCATGTGGGGGAAGCTTGGTTCCTCACATTCTCAGTCTCCCTGCTACATTCCCACCCACATGCATTAATAAACATTAATAAACACTGTTTTACCACTTTATGAATGTTCCATATGGCGCAGTCATTCTACTTATTGCTATATGTCACTGAAACTTATACTAATTAGCCTCTTCCCAAGGTGAGAGGTTAATCTTGGAAGATAAAAGTGAGAAAAATCAACAAACAGGACCCAAAAGACACTTTCTGACTTCTCCACTCCAGTACCTCGAAACCAGATCCAATCAGTGCTTGAGAGTGAACACTTACCCCTCTCTCAGGTCACGAATTGAGCTGAAAGGACAAGGAGAAGTAGGAAGGGTGATAACCTTGAAGAAAAAGTGATACCCTTTTGGGAATATTTCCTAACTCGTCTTTGTCATATGCAAATATTTTTATTTTTATACTTTTATTGGTGCATTATAGTCTCACATCATCATAGAGTTCATAGTGATAGTGACATGCATGCACACAGCACTTGGTGAGTTTTCCCCCAGCTCCCTCCCCACTTTCTCCCTTCCCCCCTACAAGATCTTAAGATTGGCATTGGTATTCTCACACAGGTAAATAATGTTAGTGGAAGTGTTTCCTTCATTAATTCTCCCTCTCCTTTTCCCCCTCCCCCCCCAAGACCACCTTCTTCACCCCACTAAAGTTTTTCCTCCCTATGCAAATATTATATGATAAAAGTTACCTGGAGAGTTCTATACTTTAGAAGTTATCAGTGCATAAATATAGATTATTTTTCATACTGCTCTGTGAATCTAAAAACGCTATGTGAGGTATCAGTATGTATCTATTAAGCTAAAATACTCAAATACTTTCACTAAGGTCTTTACCACCGATCTTCTTCTTCCTACACTCCTATCCACATACAAGAGGAATGAGCATAAACCATTTAGACTGTGCCAAATAAGTATCATTTTTCATACTTCAATTTCATCTTGTTAAGCAACCCATCTTCCTAGGTTCTTGGTTAATTAGTCATTTAACCAAAGACATTTCTTCACAATTCAGTGTAAATATGTGTAACTGGAATCATCAACTCCATATGGGGAAAAGAGGAAGGGTAGAATTTACTGAAAGAAAGAAAATGAGGCATAGCTGGGAAGTGGGGGAAGGGAGAGGAAGATGCTTAGTCTGCCAAGAGTCTGCCAACTGGTTGGTGGGTGGGAGCCCCGTCTTGCTCCAGCAAATCCTAGCTTGTACATAGTAGAAAATAAGAGCAGACTTGAAGATAAGAATCCATGCATTTCAGAGTAAACAAATCTATAAATGCAGTCGTCCCAGATAAAGTTACCATTAGAGGCAGCTAGGTATTCCACAAGGAACTCAAGATAACTTTCTTACTCATCAAAACTTTTGTCAGAGCTGATAGAATGTAGAATTGATCAAGTTGTATGTCTCTGTGCTTGTACTGACTCAATCAATGTACCAATGGCAGTAAAACTGCCCTCTACCCAAATGGCAGGAAGCAGAGATTCCCTCAAAGTTTTCTGAAAGAGCCTTGATATTTAATACTCTACAAAAGAGTAAATGATTGAAGGGGGGTGGGCGGTGTCAAACGACGTGCCGTAGAATTGTAAAACTATTTTGTACCTTTAACATGCACACTTTATCACACACCCCAAAGTTATGAACTATTCTGAAGGAATAGGAGGGCAGGAAAATAGGTCTGTTCACCTTCTGCCTAAGTAAACTATACCCCGTACTGTACCTGCACCCACCACCAGGGCCTGCGGCTCACAGGTGCCAATGCAGTGCAGGAGGGCCTTGGAATGAATGTTGGAGTTGAGGAAAGCCACCACGCAGCCCAGTTTAGCCAGGCCGAACCACACATGAATGAAGTCCGGCTCGTTGCTCATCAGCAAAGCCACGGTGTCTCCCCTTTTAAGCGAAGAATGGTTCAGGAAGACATGGGCGACTTTGTTGCTCCTCTTGTCCACGTCCTGATAGGTGTAGATGTCTCCCTCGTAGATGATGAACGGTTTCTGGGGTTGCCTCTTGGCATGGCTGAGGAATTTATCCAGCATCGTGACGAGCTTCCCTGTCCGATCATATATTACTACCCGAATTCCAAAGCGGACCACCTTCAGCAGGAACCAGAAATCAGCCCAGAAGTAAGGGAGCAGACGCCTCTGCAGGAAGTGCAGGAAGATCAACCCTGCCCCTAGTCCTGCCAGCCATGATGGGAGCATGGGGCCACAGACCCCACCAGCCTCCTTCTCCCCGAAGCCACAGGTCTCTCAGGGAGACCCCTGGTCCTGGTCTTCACAGCTCAGGGCTGGTACCTGCTGCTCCTGTCGCCCTTTCTGGAGGGATCCTGCAAAACAGAATCCAAAGTTTGCACCCAGAAGGTTACCCCCAAAGATGCTGGGGATAAGTCTTGGGACACCAGGTGGCTGTAGAGCACAGAGCCCCGGGTTCCTCCAAGAAATCAGTACAGGCACCTTTGAGGTCTGGGACTCTGTCAGCCAGTCCAGTGACCTGGCCTCCCCACCCTGAGCAGTCTGCACCCTACTGCGTCGCCCTGTACCTTCCAGTCCTCTCCTGGGGCAGGCTGGGTGGGTCCTCCAACCTTCTGCCACCCTAGGCAAACCCCACTGTGCTCAGGAGAAGTAGCTCCAGGGTGGATGCTCCCCTCCCTTGCAGTAGTTTTTCTGGCTGAATTTGAACCCTGTCTCCATCAGACAGCAACCGCAGTGTCTCAGGGGCCCAGCCTCAGCTCAGGGCCCCAAGCTCCAGGAGGCCCCTGGTCTCTGCAGCGCCACCCCTGTCCCGCCCAGCGCCCCGGAGCTCCCCCAGGACTCACCAAGTTTCAGCCAATTGTCCCAGGTGAGGGCCGTGTGTGCTGCCAGGAGCTGTCTTCCACCCTGGCCGCAGCTCCGGGTCCCGCGATTCTGGGATTGGTGAGCCTCTCCGCCCAGCAGGGGTGGGGGTGTTGCCCGCCTATCTCCAGCCTCCAGGCTCCCGGCCAAGCCCAGCTCCGCCTTGAGGCTCCTACGTGCTCCACTCCCTCCTCCTGCTCTGCCCCAGGCCCGGGATAGACGTGCAGCTCGGGCAGCTTGCACTCAGGGACCAGGGTGACCTGGGCTACGGAAACAGGACAGTCCCCTGCAGGGAGAGCTTGGATCCCAAAGGATGGCACAGGAGTGTCAGGGGGACTAGTTGTTGGAACTGGGTACCAGCAAGGCTGGTCAAGTACAAGAGAGTCTTACACAGGAGTTCCTTCATAGCATCAACAATTAGGGGAAACTAAACTACAGGTTGGAAATAAACCACGACAGTAACAAAATCAAAGAGAGGCGCAGACACTCGTATATATATATGAACTGGGCACACCCAAGAATGATAGTGTGTCAGAGAAAAGGGAATATTTGAACGCTGTTATGAAGCATCACAAAATTGTCTTTTTATAAGTATTTTTTTTTTGGAAAACATGTTAAGTTGGTCATTACATTTACATTGGAAATCTATCCTTAGAGTGCCCGCCTGGACCGTGCTTCTTACAAAATTTCCAAAAATATTGACTGATTTGAGAGCTTACTTGGATATTTATATCTATACTTAAAAATAAAGAACAAGTGTAAAATGGTGCCTATTCTCTATCATTTTTCTTTTAGGTAGGTCATTTAAAGAGTTGTCAAAACCTTAAACTAAGAATTCTAAAGAGGGTTTGGAGTAGAGAGAAAGCAAGTAAATTGAAATAATAACAATACAATTTTACACGAAGATGGCATTTTACTAAAAATGAAACACCGAGTAGCATTTAATTACACATTCTTTCCCTAGCAGACAGCATCATCCCAGCTCTCTGCTTTTAAGTGTATATAAACAGTTAATTGTGTGTATTGAAATAATTAAGCATTGTCTCATATTGTCAGACTCCTCCCCCCATCTTCTGGTCTGTAGCTGGCTTCTAGCTAACCTCAGAGTCCCTAAAAAACAAAACAAAAAAAAAACAACAACTTGATAATTCCAAAGACAGACTCGGGTTTACTAACCTGCTTCCTTTGAAGCCCCAGTGAAGATCCCTAAATTAACATAGACACGTCAAATTCTTTCATATACATGAAGAAAATGCTCCCCAACTCTTCCCAGAAGCTCTGGTCTTTTCAATTTAGATATGTCTTGTTAGTTTTTTTTTTAAAGTATTAGTGTCAAGCATTTTACAACTTGAAAAGTGTGTTTGAAATTGTATTGTTTTCTCTCCGAGTCCTGCTGTGATTCATTCACCTCCAAGAAAACAGCATTTGAACCACAGAATAGAATATAGAGCAACTCATCTCGAACATTTGGATTTCCAGTATGAGTAAAATCTGTCCTTACCCAGTGGGGGGGGGAATATGGGAAAATAAATATTAGCTTGCTATCTTTCAGTTTACTAAATTAAAAACTTAAGCACACATTATGAAAATTGCTACTGTCATCATTGTTTCATGAATGGGATGATTTATTGCAACATTAAAAAGAAGAAGAAAAGTAATGTAGTACCATTATAATAAAAAACAGTCTTTTTATTTATTTTTCTAATTTTTTGTGGTGCAGGGGATTGTACTCAGGGACATTCCTGAGTACAGGGATGTAGCCCAGCTACATCCCCAGGCCTATTTAATTTTTTATTTGGAAACAGGGTCCTGCTAAGTTGCTGAGAGCCTTGCTAAATTCCTGACGCAGGCTTCGAACCTGTGATCAGTCTCTCAAGTACTGGGATTATAGGCATATACCACCATACCCAGCTTAAAAAAAAACAGGCTTTTAAAATGAATAAAATTACCTTTGTGAAAAACTCATTATGCTACACTGTTTTTCCTTATCATCAACCTTCTAACACTATCCTGTGGAATGAAACTAAATTTTTAGCAACTACTGGTACAAATGAGTGTAGATTATATTTGGCACCATAAATATGAGAGTTTAATTCATTAGGAAGAGCTACATGTAATGTTACTGAAATACATACTAGTCCAAACCAATCTCATGCCTGAAATCTCACCAGGAAAGAGGTAATCAATGAAAGTCTTGTGAGTTAACAGTACTATGTGCGTTCTTGGATCAGCCTGAGTCTGTCCTTATTTTGTCCAGAAATTTTGCATTCACTTTCAATACTATCAAAGACAGCTAAGTAAAATGGATATAATTTTACTTACTATAACTAATATTGTACAACGAGGGAAAGAGTAATAGCTGCAAATGAATAAATCTCTCAAAATAAAGAGAAACAAATTCAAATAGTCTAGATATTTGAGTTCACATTACTTTTAATCAAGGACAGTTCAATATTTCTTAGGTTCCCCTTAGGAAATATGGAAATTTTATGTTTTTTGTTAATATGCTTTGGAAATAAAAAAATATCATGACTAAATGCAAATCAATACAAAAAGAAAAAAATATTTTTAAATTTACATATGTACTCCTCAACCCCTTTCCTCATTTCTGATGTGACTTTCTTCTCTAGCCCACTTGTGACCCCCTCTGTGACCTCAGTTCTGTTGAGGATTTGTTTAGTGAGTAGATCAAAGAGATGCTGAACAAATAGTATCACACTGTGACACTGACTCAGCCCCCAGGATTCTGCCACTGAAACCTAAGAATTCTGACTTTGCGCTGTCAAAGCACTTGCCTCCAGAAGTCTTCTGATGCAATTCTACAGCCATCATCATTTGGATGATGGTTTGGGTGAAGAGCAGGAGATTCAGAATGATCCCAAATGGTGCTTTGTTGCAAAATATCACCATGGGTGCTTGCAATGGTCCATGAAGTTCTGACTGCCTTGACTGCAGCTGGCACTTGGGGAAAGGGAGAGAGGCAGAATGGAGTATCTGAAGAAGTTGGATGGCTTCTAAACTGGGGGTCTTCTCAGTTTCCTCCAGAGAGAAAGGGCCCATAGGAACTATGGAAGAGCAAACAATATGATCTATGGGGGCCGTGAGAATGTTCTGCACGACTCTCTGAGTCTGGGATCCTAAATGACTATTGACCTTCTGTTTCTACATCTATGCGTTGGCCGTGGCCACAGTTCCTATAGGTTGCCCATGACGGAGAATAGTAGGAGTACTAAGGTAGGCCCCTTACAGAGAAAAGCAGGATTCCTCCTGTGGGATACCTTGACAGGGAGCTATAGGCCATCCATGTTCACAAATGGGACATACACAAAGGAAAAGTAGAATTTCTCCTATCTTCATGATGGGAGGTACAACCTGGAACAAAGAACTTGCTGAAAAGTTAGGTTCCTACCCTCCCACAGAGACGAGGAAATTGAGGCGCTATCTTCCTTAATGATTACATTTCAAAGAAAATTTAAAAACAGAAAAAAGATGAGAGTGTTGAATACACTCGGGGTTCATCACCCAGGAACAGGGGCCTGCTCAGCTTTTAATTACCACATTTAAGATCTGATACCAACTTGAGTTTTGGTGGGAAGCTTACTCTTCCTATAATCTAATGTTTATTTGTATTAGTAAATAATCATTACCCAGAATATTAGTCCAGAGGAGGACCATGAAACAAATTCAACATTAAAGATGGGGAGTGCTGTTAGAGAGTGGGGAGGTATTAACATTACCCATGTCTTGGGCACATCAAACACTTCTTAAAATATAAAATTTTATAGCACCAAATAAGTGATCCTATAATGACAGTCTTGAGTGCAACTCCCAAACAAATTAAATATTTAACTACCATTTTTACTACTAATTACAAACTATATCTAGAAATTTATGCCAATCAGGGAGCCTGCCAAGAAAATATTTTACACTTGTACTTTATTCATGGTATTTGAAAACAGCTTTCTGACATACAGATACTTCTGCTTATAGCAATTTCCCCTCGCTCAGTGTTAGTAAACTTGACTGGTTGGAAAAGATATTTATGTGAAGTTTTCATCACTGGCTGAGTCCTTGGGGCAGCTTCAGTTCTAGTTTATAAACCACCTACATCGAGACAGATCATTTGATGGTTGGTGAGATGAATCAAAGAAGCTCTGTGGCAGCATTTATCAGGAATGCTCTGGAATGTTCCATGAAGCCCTGCTCTTGCATGTCCCATAAAGTCTACAATAGGGAGGGGAGTGTAGGACTTCTGATGTTTAGTGTATATTTTCCTTTTCAACCTATTTTGCAAGTTCAGAATCCTTCATTTTTAAATGCTTTTCCGGTGACTTCATTATAATGTAATTATCTCCCCTGGGTAGGCAGGTGGTCCAGGGCCAGCGTGACTCTGCCAACTCCAACCTGTGGTTTACACTTAAGGATTCAAGGCAGCTCCTCCAACTCTGATACTCTCTTGGTTATCAGGAAGGGGAAAGGGACCTGGAAAGTCACACCAATTGGTGTTTCTCTGTTCTAATTTTATTTTCTAGCTTTCTAAAAGAATTTTATTGGTACAAAATAATTGTATATCGTAATGAGATTTAAAGTGATATAGCCATATATGCCCACAACATCTCCCGGTGTGGTCCCCTCCTAACCCCACCCTGCTGCCCCTTTCTCCCTCCCCGTACATCCTAATAAGGTTGTTAGTGATACTTTTATATATAACATAATATTATTTGGTCTGTTTCCTTCCTAAAACCTACTTTCCCCCTCCCCTTCTCCCACACCCAAATTCCCTTCCACTATTCTACTGATCTCACTCCTTATTACCACAAATTCCCTTTTCTTTTTTATTTTCTCTCTTGCTTCCATATATGAGCGATAACATAGGACCCTTGTCTTTCTGAGACTGGCTGATTTCACTTAGCATAATGTTCTCTAGTTCTATCCATTTCCTCACAAATAACATAATTTTTGTTCTTCTTTATGGCTGAATAAAACTTGATTGTGTGTATATACCATATTTTCTTTACCTATTCATCTACTGACATACACCTAGATTCATTCCATAATTTGGTTATTGTGAATACATTTCAATTATACAGAATTGTACAAATAATAAAATATTCACCTAATCCCACCATATACTCATCACCTGGATTTAATGATTAACATCATGCCCAATTTGTTTCATCTATTTTTTTCCTAAAGTGTTTTAAGTAAATTGCAAGCATGACTCTTCTACCCTAAACACCGTCACAATGATGTCACAATAACAATGTCACAATTACTATGTGAAATAATAAAAATTATTATTATGTGAAATAATGTCACAATAATAAATAATGTCACAATTAATGAGTTTGCGCACGTGTTACATGCTTTCGCTGGTATAAATTTAGGATTGCTTTCTAGAGATGGGGTGGCTGAGTCAAAGAGTAAACATAACTTTCCATGTTATAGGTCTAGAACTCTGCGTTGGTTGCACCACCGGCATGACTCCCATCAGTGTATGATAGTCTTGGGGAATTACAACTGAAGTCTTTAAGAAGATTCCTTTTCACTAAATCACAAACACTAGGAACTATATAGAATGTTCCTCCAAATAAATGCAAGCATGCGTCATTTCACTACACTTGGCTTTACTGTGTGTTGCAGATACCGCACTTTTTACAAAAGAAAGTTTCTTGAGGTGGAATCTACTCCTGGTGAAGAAACTGTAAACATTGTTGAAGAAACAACAAAAGTATTTTGAATGTTGTATAAACTTAGTTGATAAAGCATCAAGAGTTTGGGAGGAGTGACTGCAATTTTGAAAAATGTCTTACTGTGAGTATAATGCTTTCAAATAGCGTTGCATGTTATAAAGAAATCTTTCATGAAAGGAAGATTCTATCAATGCAGCACACTTCTTGTATTATTTTAAGCAGTTCCCACAGCCACCCCAGTCTTCATCAGTCAGCAGCCAACAACACTGGGGCCAGCCTCCAGCAGCAAAAAGAATATAACTCAGTGAAAGCTTATACGATGCATTTGTTAGCAATAGATTCTTTTCAATTAAGGTCTGAACATTTTTTTACCATAATGATATTAATGGCTTAGAGTATAGTATAAATATAACTTTTGTATGCACTGGGAAACTAAAAAAATATGAGTCACTTTATTGCAGGGGTCTGGAGTCAAATGCACAGTATCTCCAAGGTATGCTTATATAAGTTAATTCATGTGACCCAGTATAAAAGGTTTTGGTTCTGTATTCTAATACCACTGTTAAAGTCCATTATTAAAGTCCATTATTAAAGTCCATTATTAAAGTACATTTTGCCCGCAAAATGTAAAATTTGGCTTATTTGACATGAAACTATATACATTTAAAATTCATATTTTTTTTTCCTTTTTTCAATGCTAAATTTCCTACATGTGGTGTATGGCAAATTAGAAAAACAAACTTAAAACAACAGCTAAATTAAATAAACAGATCTTTTCAGAGAAGATATGGCAGCAACATGGTCTGGAAACCCAGACCACATGCTTCAAAGAGGTATTGTTCCCCAAACTATTTCAAAAATGTGTGTCCTGATTTGCTCCAAAAGGCACACACAATTTTTGGCTCATTAAATCAATGATGTCCATGAGGGGCATAATATAATACCAAATGCGAACTTCAAGGTTTCAGACAAGGAATGCCTGCCGTTTGCCAACAGGATAAACTTGTCAACTTTTTACAGTTGGTTTCTATACTCAGAAGAAAGGTCCCAAAAGCCTAAATGGACCTTTTTCTCTGTGGGAATATCACAAGTAAAACTACAAATAATGCATTCTTTTGCTAGTGAAAAATCCAAAAACAGATGGAGAAAGCCTGCAACTCCATCACAGCTATGGGTCTCCAAGAAATAAGAATCAACACTAGATCCATGTCCCTGTTCCAACAAACAGAACCAGAATAAACAAACTGGCACCTTTCTCTAAAAAACGCAAGGCTGGGCATGGTGGCGCCTGTAATCTTAGTACTTGGAAGACTGAGACAGGAGGATCACAGGTATTCGAGGCCAGCCTCAATGATTAAGTGAGGCTCTCAGCAATTTAGCAAGACCCCATTTCCAAATTCGAAAAAAGTAAAATAGGTCTGGGTTGTAGCTTGGAATTAGAGAGTCCTTGGGTTCAATGCCCACTACCACAAACATACACACACACACGCACACACACACACACACACACACAACATGCTTTCCAGCAATAGCATGCAGAAAGAACCTCAGGCAAAGGACTTATTTGGGGGAGGGTAGAAGCAGATTTGATTGCTGTCCTCTGGCCACAGGGGAGACACAGGAGGGCCACATGCAAAACAAGATCATCTTTGACAGTTCTCTGAAGGCATTAATTAATAAAGTCCCATCTCACCAGGGAAGCTTATGTCTCACACTCAATCTATGCCCTAGCCTAAGACTGGTGAATCACTGGCAATACCAAACATCGAGAATGACTTCAGGGTCATGCGGTGATGCCCACTTGATATAAAGGTCCCCTGTACAAAACTTATTCATCTAGACCAGGTGGACCAAAGAGTTTTTTATTTTTTATTTTTATACTTTTATTGGTGCATTATAATCTCACATCATAATGCAGTTCATAGTGATAGTGACATACATGCACACAGCACTTCGTGGGCTTTCCCCCGGCTCCCTCGCCACACAGTGTATTGCATATGTCCTTTGATCTTAGAGGACATGCATATTGATTTTCACCCTCAAATTAGCCAAGGTGGCTCAATCCAACGCCCTGCCATGAATCATCTTCAGCTCCCTGCACGGAGATCATGCTTCCTCCGGCTTCCAAGATCACATGATATAAGACTAAGCAACCCTAATTTACATTCTTCTCTTAGTGGAACACTTCCACAAAATCCCAGGTACTTATATAGTTCTGCAGAGTACCTACTTCCAAGCCCATAGCGCATTCAGAGAACAATGTCCGCTGAGGAGTGGCTCCAGGGCCCTATCAGTTAGGCTGTCACTCACTTCTTGGGGACAGAATTGCCATACTGCGATCCTCTCCATGCACTGAATCAGCGCACATCTTCATTATGCCAACTTTTATTCCTCTCACCATCACTGTGACTGTTCCAACAGCAGGGTGCGGCTGGGATTCGAAGCAGCTGAGGATGATAGGGCCCCAAGCAGTTATGTCAAAGATACAAAACGATGGCCAGTATTCATACATCCATCAGGTCCATATATATCAGGGAGCCTTGGTGTGTGGAAGCTGTAACTCTCATCTCTCTATAGTCGTTCTTCTTGGACTTTCTATTTCCTTGGCTGACGCTCAGGGGCCAATCTAACCCACCAGGAAAATGACTGCCTGAAACTTTTACCTTCTCCCCAAATTTGAACACTGGCCTCATCATTCCCTCCTATCGCTACCCCATAATATCCAATCGAGTTTCACTTTCTCTTTACCAGCCTCAATGCTAAGAGTAAAGGACTAGGATATCTCTAATCCTGTTCCCATGTAACCACAATGGCCAGTTGCAGTATCCGGTAGAACCAGAAGGATGTGGTCTACCTCAGCATATTCTAGTTCTTTGATTTCATTTAATCAACAGAATGCTAACAGTTCCAACCTGCCTTTATTTAAGCAGGAAGAACCTGCTGGAAATTGCTGAGAAACATCTGATACTTTAAGTACCCTTAGCCCACAAATGAGAGAAAGACACTCCTGGGACCCATTCATGGGCTTCTCCACTAGACGTGCTTCTGGACATCTGTAAGGATGACATTTGTAAGTTGCCATATCCCAGTCCTCCAGCTTCGTCAGCTGGTCCTCCCCCACTTACCGCCATGCTTGATTGATCCTTAAATTACCAGTGTGCCAGAGATCAACTTGATAAATGACAAATTCACCAGAATTTAATCCACCAAAAGATAATTTGAGGAACTATTGGGGATTTCCTTAATGTTTTAGTTTTACTTTAGCAACTCCCTGTATTGCTGTCAATATCTAAGGCCTGCCTTCCTATCTCCAGAGGCTGTCAAGTACTGAAATGGGTGTAAGACAATTAATTGGGCAGTGCTGCCACCTGAGGCAGGGAGGTAGCCAACGTAACCACAGGAACAGGGGCCTGTGCATAGAGTTTAAGGATCAACTTGCTTGTTGAATATAAAGCAGTAAGACAGTAGAGGGACAGCAACAGAAGATGGAATAGAAGATATGGAAGGGGCAGGAACCTCATTTAACAAAATAGAAACTTTCCAAATAGCATATTTTCTTGGTATATTTCCTCACATTAGATTAGAAGGGTAGGGTAAGCCTACAGTTCATTGAGATTCATTATGGAGATAGAAGGAGGAAGGGATTAAATACAAGCCTTCATGAAGATATTTTTTCTTAAAACCTCTTTACTACTTGATAATGTATATGAGGGTGATAAGAGTGTTTCAACAGGTTTTTGGAAGACAGATTATAAGGTTTGGAATATGCAATTTACTGCTATGATTTATGAGGCCAACCCACCCAGTTATACTTGCTTCAGCAGCCCTTTTTCTATATTTGGAAAGAATAGATTATTTTCTGATGTGCTCTCATGAAGTGTTTGGCTTCTGTACAGATTTGGATTGCAGAAGATTTTGCAGAAAAAATTTATGCTTGTACACTAGATTAAAAATAGAGATTCAAACTGGGCATGGTGGTGCATGCCTGTAATCCCAGTGCTTGGGAGGCTGAGATAGGATTACAAGTTCAAGACCAGTTTTGGCAATTTAGCAAGACTCTGTTTCAAAATAAATAAAACAGGTCTGGGGTATAACCTAGAGGTAGAATGTCCCTGGGTTCAATACACACACACACACACACACACACACACACACACGCACACGCACACACGAGATTTATCTGCATACATATATAGAAGTATGTGATGGACCAGTGTCACGGTTGCTGCTTGCTGAAGTCCCTTGCATGAATGACTCTGGGTCCAAAATTATTATTTTAATATTTAATATTTAGGGTCGGCCAGGGAGGAGGTAACATGGCAATTCTCTTAGCCTCCTGAATCCTACAGCCAGCACCTTACTTTTATAGAAACTTTAAGCAAGGCATCATAAAAGTTAATCAAACACAGAAGCCAGCAAATTGTTATGGGACAAGATAAGGAAGAGCAGCAAGGCTGTCATGAGACAAACTAAGAGGAAGGAAGGGGTTAAACATGACTGGTAGAGGGAGAGGACATCAAAGGCCACACTCTATCGATCCCATCAGGTCCCGGGGAATCTGTAGGCCATTTTGCTCAGCAAACAGAGACTTTCCAAATACATCTTTTATCCTGTATGAAAAGGAAGTCCACACCTTTAAGGATATGGACACAGAAGCATTCAGGTTGACCATGTCTTGCTGCACCTGGCCCTTCTTAAAAAGATGCACACAATTGCTCTGCTATTGAGAAATATACCAGGTTTCAACTAAGCATGGTTGGGATTGGCTCAGTAGACCAGGTAGCTGCACTCCGCAGATTAATGCTCACCTCAATTCTCCACTTGCACTTTCCTCAGCAAAACAGAGCCTGGCTGCTGGTGTTAGGTGATGGTAAGTCTTATTTAAGTTCATGGTCAACACACTGGCTATTATTTCCATAAAAACATGTTACTATGTCATTCATTTATTTAATGGATATATTCAGTACCTATTGTAAATTAGATTTTGATAGATTCGGGGGAGACATCATGAAATACCATAATCATTTCAGGAACGGGAGGCAGGCTTGGGGCAACCAGTATGCTAGTTTATATAATAAATGAAGCATTTTGAGCAGCAAAAAGAAAACATTTTGGGGTTTCTTTGGAGAGCAGAGGAATATTTTCCCAGTAAGTGATAATTTGAAGTGAGCTTTTTGGAATTCTCTCATAACGAAGAGTAGAAGCAAGCCAGGCACAGTCTCAGGACTTCCCCTGGTCTCACCTGGTCTTGGTGTGCTGTGGCAAAGTGACACAACCTCTTTCTGTTTTACCTACCAAGGTCTACTGTGGATATCTTAATATAGATAAAGAATAACACTGTGTAGCACATTGTAAGATTCTAGTAAATAAGATCTATTCCTGCTTTATTTCCTACCAGATGTTAAGTCATGCCAGGCATGAGGGTCTTGCTGTCTGGCTCAGGACTCACAGATGAGGAAAGGCAGATCCAGAAAGACTGGTTGACCACCGCCATGAACGTAATCAATCACCTGGAATAATTCCCAAAGTTAACTTCTGTCTCTTCTGGAGATAGGACTTGTTTCATTTTTCCTTTTTCATTCTAAATGTGCTTAGATTTCGGAGTTACAATTCCTAAATAATATAGCACTTATAAAGTTATGATAAAATGAATATGATATTAAAATCTTCACAATGTTTTAACTATGCTAACCTTTCAATTATTTTTTAATCAGTTGGATCAGAGATTAAAGTTATTTCTTCTTTCAAAAATTATCAACATTTTCCTTCTTTTTCTCTGCTCTTGGAAACTAATGTTAGTTTTTGACTCATGAGCACGAGTGAATTATTGGTTGTAACATACTGATACTTTACGGGGCAAAGCAGATACCCTGCTACAGATCCTGTCCCTACAGTTCAGAACTGCAGCAAGTGTAGACGGCCCAGCCTCAATCATAGTCAAGTAACAGGTAACACCTTTTAATTATTTACTCATACTATTTAAAACCCCTACTACTAGCTGGGCGTGGTGGCGCACGCTTGTAATCCCAGTACTTGGGAGGCTGAGACTGGAGGATCCAGTTCAGCTACTTAGTGAGGCCCTCTGCAACTTAGTGAGACCCTGTTTCAAAATAAAAAATAAAAAAATAGGGCTGGGGTATAGCCCAGAGGTAGAATGCCCCTGGGTTTAATCCCCAGTACTGCCAAAACAATTTAAAAATTAAAAAAAAATTTTAAAAACCCTATTACACAACAATGCATATGAATAATATCTATAATTGGAGAAGAGAAACATTCCCAAGAAAAGTTTGTAAGCTTATATTTTGAAATGGAAATTCATGAGATCAGTGTTCATAAATATTACTTTTCCAAAAAGTTTTAAAATCAAAATTGATATTTTGACATCAAAAGAATATAGTAATTATATGTACATGCCCACCACTTAAGATAAATTAATGAAAGTCTAAGTGAAATGATTTGTTACAACTCCTTTTCATTTATTTATTTTTTGGTTAATTTACTGTATTTCATGCTTGTTTTGTTAAAGATTTCACAAGTGTTTATTTGCTAGAAAAACACATTTGTCCTCATTTGGCTTAGTAGCAGGCATAAGAAGTCACAAGATTTACACGTGTGTGTTAATTCAGTGCAGGTTTGGTTAAACTGGTGATATTTGGGGTAAAAGTTAGCTTTCCACATTCTGCACTTAATATTTAGTCTGAAATCTCTTGTGCAATGAGGATGGTTTAAGGGTCAAAACATAACTTTTCAAAGAGGAAAGCAGCAACAACAAAACTTAATGAGCGTTTGCCCCAACAAACCTGCATTTTTATGTTTGAGAACCCCTTGTTAGATCCTGCTCTCTAGAAACTACCAGAAACTAAGGTACCATCAGAATAGATCAACCAGGAGAAATTATACTGGACACTTATTCTTGACTAGGAAGAATTAAACTAGATCCCGTTCTATTGACATGTGATAAAATGATGGTGGTGAGAGTTATGAGAACGAGTACATGCGACTTTTCACTGATCCTCAGACGACGGCTCATGGACACGAGATGAACTTCCGTTTTGCACACGGTTGTTTTCTGAGACATCCCCAGGGCTGGCGTCTTGCATGTGGAAGGGAATAGTCACGATGACTTGCTTTATTTCTCAGTGATACCAATAGCACTCCCTTCCCTTCTGCTGCCCATGACTGCCTTCCCTCTCTCCACATTGAATCATTCTTTGCCTGTCCCCCAAACATGGTTGTTGACAGTAGAGGGGAAATAACGAGGAAGCTGGCTAAGGAAGGAAGTGGGAAAACCCCAGGAGGGCTCTTCCTCTACTCACGTCTCTCCAGCGGTCATATTCTCAATCCCCCAGTCAAAATTTCAGCCCTTAGGGTTCCCCATTCTTGCCCTCACCAGGACCGCAATGTAGACTTTCCAAGGAATTGCCAAGGTAGCCTCCTTTTGTATAAACAAAGGTAAGATCCTTAACATTTAGTTCAACCTCAGGCAAACTGATTGCAAACTAGAGAAACCTGTTTACACTATTGCAGATTTAAACAGAAAAGGAAATTCCAGAAAGTCTGGAGAATCAGACCTGGACAGAGCAAGAATGAAAGGAGGTTGGGTGCAAGGACTAGGGTGAAATCCACACCACAGAATAGCATGTGGATGCAAATACTCTCGCCCTTCCCACTATGCACTGGGTGCAGCCTCCGGAACCCAGGCCATCTGGCAACAGCAGTGCGCCTTGTGTACCACTCTCACTGCGGCCGATAGTAATTATGCTGCCAGAAGAATTCTTGCTCCAGACCAAGGGCCTGGAAGAACAACTTACTCATCTCTCACTTCTAGGGACCAGAGAAAGAGGGTGTAGGCAGTGGATATTTTTAGTAGTAAACAGGTCCTGTCCCTCTAGGATTTATGAGGTGGGGACTTTCCGATAGGAAGGAGCTTCAAAATCTAAACACTCAAAGTAAAATAAATGTCCAGTTGAGGAATATTTTGGAACGGCTTGAAATTTTTGTGTTTTGGTATGTAAATGTGTGAGGACATATTTGTTTAATTATGACATCAAATGATTTTGTTATTGTGAGTAATAATTAAAAAATTGAAAACTACTGCTCCAAAGGACTATCTATTTAATTCAGGGACTGGAGACTGGAGAATAATTTTAGTTCAGGGTAGCCGCCTGGGTGAGGGGACAATTCATGGGAGAGTAGAACAAGAAATAGGTGAGCCACTCCCAGGGCCCTGTAGGAAATGTATTTGGGAGCCAAGGCAGAAACAACAAGTTCTGAGGATTCTTTTCCATTCCTTTTGTCATTTCCCCAAGCCCCAGATAGCCAGGACTCTTTATCCAGTCCCAGGTAATTATTTTAAGTGATTTAGGAAAGTGTGTTGGAAAGGGTTATACGAGTGGAATTTGGTTTTCCATCAAGTTAGAATTGACTTTGCATTTCCCTGGAGAGAGCCTAGAGGACAATGGTGGGGTCTACAGCATCATTACTGCTATATTTAAGCACAGTATAAAATAGTCTACATGTATAATATTCTTTTTATAGGAAGTATATTCAACTTTTGAATAACTGATTCATAATAATTGGGTAACTTCCTCTAATAGTTCTAAGTAGAGATAAGGGGTAGGGAAAGCCTTGTGGACAAAGAGGAAATGTATCTAGGATAACACATGAACCGGCAGGAGGAGCCATGTAGAGACAGCTTTGTAATTATTTTTGTAGTACAAAAACTCTGTTTCAAAAGCTTACAAAGTTTAATTTCACATTTTTACAAACTAGAGTAAGATTAGACATTTCTAGGTTGTTGTGGTCTTATTACTCATTTTCAAATCTCCCTAAAACTGAGTATCACTGATTGAGGCTGCTGAGAACCAGTTTGATTGTTCTTTTTGTGGGGGAAGATGTCATGACGTCATCATGTTGATCTTCTATGTACTATGCCTGGGCATTTCTTTTAGGCACTGGAGGGTACACTAAACTGCACAATTTATCTGCTGAAAACATCATTCTGTCACTCAGACTAGTTTGATGTGTCATGATTCACAGGGCATGGAGCAAAATCATCACTCAAAATGCAGAGACAGTTTTTTTTCCCCTACAAAGCACTAAATTGTGAACTTCTGGAATGCAATTCACTTAACGCTGTATTCCTAAGTCGAACATAGAACTCAAAACACCATTCCTGAATTGATAGAATTTACTGAGCACTTACTGTGAACCTGTTACTCTCCTAGCTATGAATTTTATATGCTTTACTAATTTAATCTTCACACAAACTACATGAGCTGGGTTTTACTGACATCTGCATTTTGCAGATGAGGAGATGAGAGAGGCTAAACAAATACTTACACAGTTTAGCAGAGGCCAAGCCAGGATCCCAGTCTGATTGGAGTCCACACCCTGGATCGCCGAGCCCCACTACTTCCCTTGATGCTGAAGTGTGGTTGGAAGGAAAAGGAAACACAGAAATATTAGCAGAGGCTTGAAAGACACCATCAAAACGAGAATAGAAAACTCCCCATTAGAGTACTATTTCCTTTTCTAAAGTAACCCTCCTTTCTGTTTCCCTTTAGTAAAACCCTCCAAGCCCTGTAGATTGGGATGTTCTAACTGTATGGACCAGAATATTCCAGAATAATAAGGTCTTACATAAATTATTCTTTTATTCTGATGTAAAATGAATCTGGCAGCAGGAAGACCATCTCATGTTTTCATCAGAACCCAAGTCCAATCTTTCTGATCTATCAGATGAGCACAAGGTTTTCATCTTCATGACCCAAGATGGTCTGTGGAACTCCAGCCATTATGTTGTAGTCTGTTTTCTGTTGCTATAACTGAATACCACAGACTGGGAAATTTATAAAGAATAGAGGTTTATTTAGCTTATGTGTGTGTGTGTGTGTGTGTGTGTGTGTGTGTGTGTGTGATACTGGGGATTGAACCCAGGGCCATTCTACCTCTGAGCTACAC
>PVJS01030679.1:8633-24028 GCA_004027185.1 Glis glis | reverse complement strand
ATCACCAGCAATCAGGGATAATTTGACTTCCTCCTTTCCTATTTGAATGCCTTTTATTTCTTTCTCTTGCCTAATTGCTTTGGCAAAAATTTCTAGTACTGTATTGAATAAGAGTGGTGATAGTGGACACCCTTGTCTTATTCTTTTTTTTTTTTTTGTGGTACCGGGGATTGAACGCAGGGGCGTTCTACCTCCGCGCTACGCCCCCGGCCCTATTTTTTTATACTTTATTTTGAAACCGGGTCTCACGAAGTTGCAGAGGGCCTCACTAGGTAGAGAGAGAGAGACAGGGAGAGAGAGAGAGAGAGAAAGAGAGAGAGAGAGAGAGAGAGAGCATACGCGCACACATGCGCGAGCTGAGGCTGGTTGCGAACCCGGATCCTCCGGTCTCCGCCTCCCAAAGTACTGGGATTATAAGCGTGCGCCACCACGCCCGGCTCCTTGTCTTATTCTTGATCATAGAGGAAATAGTTTCAGTTTTTCCCCATTTAGTAAGATGTTGGCTATGGGTTTATCATATATAACCTTTGTTATTATAAGCTATAATCATTCTAGACCTAATTTATTCAGGGCTTTTATCATGAAGAGATGGTGAATCTCATCAAAGATTTCCTATATCTATTGATATGATCATTTTTTAATCCTTGAATCTAGCCCGGCGTGGTGGCACACGCTTGTAATCCTAGTACTTGTCAGGCTGAGACCGGAGGATCCAGGTTCGCGGCCAGCCTCGACTACTTAGTGAGGCCCTCCCCAACTTCGTGAGACCTGGTTTCAAAATAAAGGATAAAAAATAGGGCCGGGGGTGTAGCTCAGAGGTAGAATGCCCTTGGGTTCAATCCCCGGTACTGCAAAAAAATAAATAAATAAATCCTTGAATCTATTTATGTACTGTATTATGTTTACTGATTTGCATATGTTAAACCATCCTTGCATCCCTGGAATGAAACCAACTTAATCATAGTGAATGGTCTTTTTAATATGTCATTGAATTCAATTTGCAAGTATTTTTAGTAATAATTCTTGCATCTGTGTTCATCACGTATATTGGCCTGTAGTTTTTGTTTGTTTGTTTTTGCTGTATCTTTAGTTTGGTAGTAGGGTAATACTGGCTTCATAGATTGAATTTGGAAAGGTTTCTTCCCTTTCTATTTTATGGAATAGCTTGAGGTGCATTGATGTTCTTAAGTCTGGTAAAATTTAGGAGTGAATCTATCCCGTCCTGGGCTCTTCTTTGTTGGGAGTCTTTAATCTCATTGCTTGTTATTGATATATTTAGGTTATTTATATATATTTAGGTTATTCATCATCATGTTTCAAACTTGGTATGTCATATGTGTCCAGAAAATTGTCCATTTCTTCTAGATTTTCCAATTTATTGGCATCTATTTTTCAAAATATTGCCTAATGACCCTTTGAATTACAGTGATATCTGTTGTAATGGCTCCCTTCTCATCTAATTTTGAGTCTTCTCTCTCTCTTTGTTTTGGTTTAGCTAAAGGTCTGTCATTTTGTTTATATTTTCAAAGAACCAACCCTTTGTTTCATTGATGCTTTGTATTGTTCTTTTAGTCTCTATCCCGTTTATTTCTGCTCTGCTTTATTTTTTTCTTCTATTGACTTGGGGTTTAGTTTGTTCTCATCTAAGGCCTTGAGATGCATCATTAGGTTGTTTATTTGAGATCTGTTTTTATTTTATGTTGGCAACTATTGCTGTAAACTTTCCTCTTAGTATTGATTTCACTATATCCCATAAGTTCTGTATGTTGTTTCAATTTTCATTTGTTTCAAGGGGTTTTTAATTTCTCTCTGAAATGACCATTGTTCGTTCACTCAATATGTTGCCAATTTCTCCATGAGTTTACATACTTTCTGCAGTTTTTCTTGCTGTTGGTTTTGTTTCGTTCCATTGTCATCAGATACAATGCAAGAAAGTATTTCAGTTTTTTAATTAAGACTTGCTTTGTGGACTAATATATGATCTGTTTTGGTAAAAGTTCCATGTACTGATGAAAAGAATGTGTATTCTATAGCTATTAGGTAGAATATCATGTAGATGTCTATAAAGTTCATTTGATCCATAATTTTTTTTTCAATACTGGAGTTTAAACCCAGAGCACTCTACCTCTGAGCTATTGCTCCCTTAGTCCTTTTTATTTTTTATTTTGAGGCAGAGTCTTACCAAGTCACCCAGGCTGTCATAAACTTGCAGTACTCCTGCCTCAGCCTCCCTAGACCCTGAAATTACAGGTATGAACCATTGTACCTGGTCTATAGTGTAATTTATCTCTGCATTTCTTTAATTGATGTATTTTTCTGGATGATCTATCTATTGGGAAGCAGAGTATTGAATTTGCCCACTATTATTGTATTGGGGCCTATCTCTTCCTTTATGTCTAGTAGTGTTTGTTTTATAAAATATGGTGTTCTTATGTTTGGTGCATATATATATTGTTTTCTCTTCTTGATAAATCATTCATATGATCAGTACATAGTGACCCACTTTGTCTCTTCCAGTTTTGTCAGGTATAGGTACAGCACTCCTGCTTGCTCTCTCAGATTCCATATGCTTAGAATATCCTTTTCCATCCTTTTACTTTCAGTCTATGTTGGTCTTCGCAGGTGAAGTGAGTTTCTGATAGGTGGCGTATTGTTTGGTGTTATTTTTAATCCATTCAGACAGGGTGTCTTTCAGTTAGAGTTAAGACCGTTTACACTCAGGGTCGTTATGGAAAGGCGTGCATGTGTGCCCATGATTTTGTTGTTTTCTTCTGGTTGTTTTGAATATCCCATGTTCGCTTCTTTCTCTCTCATTCATCTTAGAAGTTTGATGGTTTAATGTATTGATGATGTTTGATTCTTTTCCTATTTCTCATTTGTGTGTCTACTCTTCTAGTGGGTTTATTCTTTCACATGCTTTCATGATTGTGTTTAGCTTTCTTCCTCCTCTTCTGGGGATAGCATTCCCTTAAGTATCTTCTGTGATGCTATTCTACGGTTCAAAGATCCCCTTAATTATGCTTATCTTGGAAGATCTTTATTTCGCCTTCATTTCTGAAGGATAATCTTAGTGGGTATAGCAATCTTGGTTGGCACGGTTTTGTTTTGTTTTCAGGACTTAAAATACTGGCCTTTAGCGTCTCTACTGAGAAACGTACTGTTAGTCCTCTGTGCCCTTGCTCTTGTGTGAGGCTCCGGGCTGCCATGTCTACCACATCCTCCCTCAGTCTTGGCCTGGGACATCCTCTCCATCATTTGTTTTGTTGTTTTGGTCTTATTTGTTTTTGTGGTATTGGGGATTGAACCCAGGGGCATTCTACCCCCACCCCTTTTTTATTTTTTGTTTGTTTGTTTGTTTGTTGCAGTACCAGGGATTGAACCCAGGGATGTTCTGCCTCCGAACTACACCCCCGACCCTATTTTTTTAATACTTTATTTTGAAACCAGGTCTCACGAAGTTGCGGAGGGCCTCACTAAGTAGCTGAGGCTGGCCGCGAACCCGGATCCTCTGGTCTCCGCCTCCTACCTTTTTTATTTTTTATTTTGAAACAGGTCTCACTAAGTTGCTGAAGCTGGCCTTGAACCTGCAGTCCACCTGTCTCAGCCTCCTAAGTACTGGAATTACAGGCATGCACCACTGTGCCTAGCATCTCCTTGCATTCTAACATCTTGAAGCCCCTACTTCAAGTATTTCACTTTGAGCTTGCCTAAAAGCACGAAAACTCTGGAAAACATCAGTGTTTTCCAGCACTGTTGGGTGGAAGTCTGCCCTCCCCCCCGGTGTGAGGGTCCTCCAACAAAAGCCCACCACACCCAGGGCACACACAGCACACCAGGGCAGAGGGACCTGGGCTGAGCCTGACGGGGGTACACACCCAGAACATGGTGATGCTGAGGGAGCAGCGAAGCTCCCACCAAAGCATCAGCAAATACTTTGGCCACAGCCATTCATGACATTTTCTTTGTACTTTTAAAATCTGAGAAGTAAATATAAAATTTTAGACCTTCTAGTGAATAACAGCACCTCTTCCCTAATGTGCTCTTTGTAAAACTTTTAAGTCTGTCATTTTTTTCAAGCTGTCTCTTTATTTTACAGGCATGAAAACAAAAAGAAACCAGTGACCAACTTAAAATCAAATGGTAAGAGAAATAACTGGATACCAGTTTTTATTGCTCATTTTACCCGGGGTCTGTGACATGTCTTCTACGTCCTTGTGTGAGGACTGTGAAGGGGCCTGCCATTCCCGTGACTGTCCATGGCGGCCGGGGGATCTGAGGCTTCTCGAGGCCTGAGTCTTCAGTGGCGGGGCTGGGCAGGTGCCATAGGCCTCCACGGCAGAGCGGTTTAATTCCCAAATATGAACTTGCAGGGATCCTGTCCTCTACATCTGATTGGTTGTCAACAGCGGTATATTCCACCTACAGGGTGTTTCTTGCCTCTGTCTCCGTCCTCACTGCTTAAGCCCCATAAGCAGCCATCGTCCTTGCCGGGCGAGTCCCTTGCAGTAACTCTTACTGCTTTCTTCACATCCAGTCCCTCCCAGCCCCCGATTGTCCTCACCTGGCCGCCTGCATCTAAAACCCCATGCACCCGTCGTGGCTTCCCAAGAATGGCCAGTGGCTCCCCACTGCCTACGGGATAGAGTCTAAGCTTACCCTGTTCACGGCGTGGCCCATCCCTGCTTTCCATCTTGTTCTCCCAAGGCCCCGTCCTTTCTGGGTCTAGTGACCACCAGCTCTTTCATATGCACCATGCCCAGATCTGTGTGCCTTTGCTAATGCTGTTCCCACCGTAGGAAGTCCTTTCCCTTCCTCCCAGTCTCATGAGCTCCTGTCCATCCTTCACCGCCAGCCCACAGGGAGAGCA
This sequence comes from Glis glis, assembly GCA_004027185.1. NCBI lineage: Eukaryota > Metazoa > Chordata > Mammalia > Rodentia > Gliridae > Glis > Glis glis. The sequence continues at coordinate 19,161 of PVJS01030679.1, read as the reverse complement.
ACCCCTCTCTCCTCTGGAATGCTCTAGCACCTTTCCCACCGCGCATGGGCTCTCTGCACTCCTGTCTCCTTAGCCCTGGCCCCAGCAGGAGGTCATGAGGAGCAGGGATCGAGTCAGACGACCTGGGTGGGACTGCAGCTTGACCCCCATGACACTGTGATGGTGGCCAGACACTGAGCCGCTCAGGGCTTCGGTTTGCTCAGTAGATTGGAGACATTAATACTTACCAGCTTGGGCAAGGATTAAATGCCATCTACATAAGAAGCAGCGAAGCGCTGCCCCGCCATGCCACGTGGAAGCCAGGAGTTGGGATTGTGGAGGCGTGGACACTGTGGGGTGCCTTCCACTGCTGTCAGCTGCAGTCCGTGGACATGCGTGCTGCCTTCTATGGCAGGCAGCCATGGGGGAGCACGGTCAGCCTCCCCAGGGAAGCCCAGCGAGGTGGGGCCCCACCTCCTTCGTCTTCGTGGGACTCTGAGGAGAGGGTCCCCAGTGGCTTCCTCTCTTCCCCGTGCCACTCTCCCTGTCCCTCCCCACGGTTGCTAGCATCACCTGTTTCAGGCCTAGCTGCCCTGCTCCTTCCTCTACCACGCCCCTCCCTTCTCCTCTCTGCTCACAAATAGAAGTAGAAGCAGGAGAGCAGCTGAGGCAGGAAGCGCCCCAGGTCGCCACTGACCTGAGACCCCTGTGCTACAGCGAAGAGCCGCACGAGAGAAGGGAAGGGAGGTGCTCTGCACAGGCACATCCATAACCGTGCATAGAGCACACTCTGCAGTGTGACGTTTGTGCAGCACCGACAAGTATCCAGGGCTGGTGTGTCCGGGTGTGTCGGGTGGTGTTCCTGTTGGACCCTCGCAGGCAGGGCTCTCGTCAGCCAGTCCCGCTGAGCTATCTTGTAAACTCTTTGAGTGCAGCAATGTGAAATAGCTGTCTGGTTTTCTCTTCCAGCCTTCTGGGGAGAGTCTGATGACAGCAACTCCGAAATTGAAGCTGCTCTACGTCCTAGAAACCCTAACACATCCACCGATGACTTTGATGATTTTTATGACTAGTGAGCTATGACAGCTGTTGGAAATAAAGTCTTTCAGCAGACCAAAACCCTGTGTTTATATGTCATGTCCAGAATAAACATGGCCTTAGAAATGTGCTGATTGTTCAAGAGGACAACCTGGGACCACGTTGCTGTTCAAATGGAAGTTTCCTGATAGAAATATGAAATGGCAGCTGAGCGTGGTGGTACACGCCTATAATCCCAGTACTTGGGAGGCTGAGACAGGAGGATCACAGGTTTAAAATCAGCCTCAACAACTTAGTGAGGCCCTCTGCAACTTAGTGAGTCCTTGTTTCAAAATAAAAAATAAAATAGGACTGGGGGTGTAGCTCAGAAGTAGAATGCCCCTGGGTTTATTCCCTAATACCACAAAAAAAGAAATATGACCTGGCATAATCATTTCTGAGTGTCATCAAGAGGCAGAATGACGAAGGCAAGGCCACTAGTCCACGTTGATGTCCTAGTTGAAATTGACAAGCTGACCTTAAAATTTATATTGAAATTCAAGGGACCTAAGATATAAAAAGCAATCTTGAAAATTAAAAACAGTAATTAAGATAGACATATATTCAATGGAACATTGATTCCACTGATTTATATGTAACCTAGAATTAAGAGTCCAGATAAAACCCTCACATTTACATTTATGTTCAAATTTTCAACAAGGGTGCCAAGACCATTCGATAGGGAAAGAATAGTCTTTGTCTACAAATGATGTCACATGCAAAAAAGGAAATTGGAGTTCTATACTCAACACTATATACAAAAACTTAACTCAAGCTTGGCTTGTTGGTGTGCACTGTTGTCCCAGAAACTCAGGAGGCAGAGGCAGGAGGATCACTTAAGTCCAAGAGTTCAAGAGCAGTCTGGGCAATTGAGCAAGACCTTATCTAAAAAAAAAAAAAATTCAAATGAGATAACAACTAAGACTATAAAATCCTTAGAAGAAAACATAAATGTAAATCTTCACTATCTTGAATTAGGTTGTGATTTCTTAGGTAAGAAAGAGCTTAAAGCATTAACAAGAGAAAAATTCACTGGACTTGATAAAAATCAAAACCTTAGTGATACAAACAACATCAAGACAGTGGAAGGACAGTCTATTGAATGTGAAAACATATTTGCAAATCATGTATCTAAAAAGGGACTCGCATCTAGAATATGAAAAGGAATTTAAGAACTCAGTAGTAAAAAGACAACTCGATTCAAAAATAGGCAAATGAGCCGGGTGTGTGGCCCTCGTCTGTGTAATCCCAGTACTTGGGAGGCTGAGGCAGGAGGATCTCAGGTTTGTGGCCAGCCTCAGCAGTTTAGCAAGGCCCTCGGTAACTTAGTGAGAGCCTGTTTCAAAATAAAAAAGAAAATAGGGCTGGGGGTGTAGCTCAGAGGTAGAATGCCCCTGGGTTCACGCCACACACACATACACACACACACACACACACACACACACACACACACACACAGACAAATGATCTGAATAGACAGTTCTCCAGAAAAGATAACACAAATGGCCAATAAGCACGTGAAAGATGCATCACTGTGCCCAAAATACCCGACAAGAACAACTTAGAGGAGGAAAGGTTTATTTTGAAAAAACAGGAGTTGACCCTGGTGGTGGGGCCTTGAAGAGGTCAGGCGGTAGACGAGTGCCATCATCACAGCAGTGGCTCTTGAGAAGAAGTGGCCCACCCTTCCGCTCTGTCCCACTTGTGCTGCTGCATGATGGGACGCAGCACAACGTCCCTGGGCAGTTGCTGGCACCGTGCTCCTGGACCTCGCAGCCTCCAGAGCTTTAAGAAACAAATCTCAGCTCTTTATAAATGACCCTGCTTTGGGCATTCTGTTAGAGCAGTAGAGAATGGACTCCGGCGTTTTGCAGGTAAGTGGAGAGGTACAGTATGGCCTTAAAAACATGGTGGAAAGATTTGGAATCATACTATTTTAGAATTGGAAAGGCTTTTAGAGATCATGTAGTTTTAGAAGTTTAGGGACAAAACACATTATTCATCAAACCTCATTTTAGAAAGGATCAAAAGTGACACCTGATACAAGTGTGACAGGCAGCCAGGTAGAGCAGTGCAGGTACTAGTCAGTTTGATGACAACGAAGGGTGGCGTGCCTGTAAGCACTGATGTTAAATGTAACAGAGCGACTTGCTTGGACCAACTTCGCCATGTGTGAGTCTCTGTGACCTCTTTTCCTGGGTCAGCAACAGTGGGAGCATGTGACAAAATGGAGCCTCCACTGGCCTGGGCCCCAAAGTGACCAAGACGTGCAGACTCCCTCCTGGTGCTTGTTTAAGCCAGCGGAGTTACCGCAGGAAAGCACTAGCCCGGCCTGACCAATACACTACTCTCGTATGTATGTCTATTCAAACTAGGCCATGTTTAATCTAATTTTAGAGTGGTGAGACTTGAAAGGTTTCATAAATGCTCACTGAATAAACTTTGAAAAACATTTTAAAACTAGTAAATTGGATCCCTAAAGAACATTATCTTTCCAGTCGAGAACCTCAAGCAATCGCACTTCTGTGAACTTGGTTGAGGTGCAGATGTGATGAACTAGTGCAGTCAGCCCAGAGCCCACAGTGTGAAGGGCGCCACCCGGACCTGGGCTAGCCTCGCCAGCCAGGTTGCAGCACGGCAGCGCAGGTACAGCTCCTCCTGTGCTCTCTTGGGAGCCTTTCTGACACCTCCCAGGTGGCAGCACTGTTGCACCAGTCCTGAGGAATACAAAGGTGACTAACACTGGCCCGACCTCAGGATCCTCACACGCCAACAAAGGAAACAAAGCCTGGAACATTTTACATTATGTCCAATAGTGAGTGTGTGTGTGTGTGTGAGAGAGACAGAGACACAGACACTGGAAATTGGACCCAAAGGCATTCTACCTCCAAGCTACATGTCCAGCTCTCTTTTACTTTTTGTTTTTAAATGAGGGTCTCACTAGGTTGCTGAGAGTCTTGCTGAGTTGCTGAGGCTGGCCTTGGACCTGCGATCCTCCCCTTTCAGTCTCCCAAGTACTAGAATTACAGGCGTGTGCCACCACTCCCAACCGTGCAGTACGCTGTTGGCAGGTGTGTATATATGTCCCAAAGCTCAGAGGAGTGAAGCATAGCTTCTCCTGGGGTTGAGTTAGGGAAGTTCCACACAGGAGGTGGCATTTATACAAGAAGGGGGAATCTGGGAGTAGAAGGGGACTCAAGACAGGTAAATGGCACATGTAAGGCCATGCCAAAAGAACTCAAAAGGCACAGAAGGACAAAAATCACAAATTACAAATACAGGCAGTCCCTGCTTACAATGTTTCCACTTAGAATTTTTCAACTTTCAGTGGTGAGACAGCAATACGCACTCAGTACTTTGGATCTTTTCCCGGGCTAGTGATAAGTGACAGAATCATCATTTTTTCCCCTCCAATTTGGTTGCTTTTTATTTTTTTAAAAGACTTTTATTGAAGGATCCTCTTTTTTATGCTGGGCAGTAGTAGCTCCTAGCCAGCCATGTGAGCACAAGAAGAAACCATCAACACTCTACAGTGTACTGTGCTGCTAGAATGTTCCATAGCTTGGGTATATTAAATGCAGTGTGTGTGTTAGTACTGAACCCAGGGGCATTCTACCTCCGAGCTACACCCACAGTCCGTTTTACTTTCTTGTTTTGAGACAGGATCTTGCTAGGTTGCTGAGCGTCTTGCTACTTTACTGAGGCTGTCCTTGAACCTACAATCCTCTGGTCTCAGCCTCCCAAGTACTGGTCTTATAGGTGTGCACCACCACACCCAGCTTTAAATGCATTTCCAACGTTGGGTGGGTTTCTCAGGACAAAAGCCCACTGTGAGCTGAGAAGCTTCTGTAACTGCTGTGTGAAGCTCGCCAGCACAGGGTACCTGTGCAGCAGGGTGAGTCCATGGAGGTTGGCAGGGTAACCAAGAGAAAGGAGTAACTGCAGATTGGAAGACAAGAAAAAAGTGTTATTTACAGACAATATGGTTGTTAAGGAAAATCAGGAGACTAGAGGCAAAGGGTTAGGACCAGTGAGAGTTCAGCAAAGTTGGTGGATATCAGAGCAACTTCCAAAATGAATACTACGTGATATACCAGGGATACACAGTTTGAAGAAAAATGTTTCAAGTGCCACTGACAAGCCAGGAGTGGTGGTGCACGCCTGTAATCCCAGTGCTTGGGAAGTTGAAACAGAGTATCACAGGTTTGAGACCAGTGCACAGTAACTTAGCAAGACCCAGTTTCAAAATAAAAAAATAAAAATAGAGCTAGGGGGTGTAGCTTGAGGTAGAATACCCCTGGATTCAATCCCCAGTACCACAAAAATGTTGGGAAGGCTGAAGAAACAGCTGCAGCCACACACCAGGGAACTAGACCATCAAAGGATCTGTTTGCTGCCTTTTGTTCTGAGAGGAAGCCACTTACCAAACTGGGAAGCTGCTCTGCAGCCACCAGTTCCAAAAACACGCCCTTTGTCACAGCAAGGATGTCACAGTGACTAAAACTGCCACCACCAGGAAGCCACCATGATTATAAATCCCCATTAGAGCAGTCAGCTCCTGAATCAGCTGCCCTTCTACCATCTACATCAGCAAAATGGGTGTCCCATGCTGTACCTGGACACTCTGGAACCTCCATTGCCACCACCGTAAGAAAGCTCACTACCCAGGAAGCAGCAGCACAGCCCTGCCAGATTCCCACCCTCCACGTCTCACACAAGTGCATCTGATTGGTGGGATCCATCTAAATCACAGCAGAACTCTAGCTGCAAGGGAGTCCAGGAAATGTACTCTTCAGCTTTCTCAGCTCAGCAAAATAGCAAGACATACTAGAAAGGGCTGGAATGGATATTAAATAGTCTTCTGCCACATTCTGTGTAACTGTCCACTAGTCCTGGCCCAGGAATACAATTGAGAAGCATTGTTCTTGCCAGGGAAACCAAATTCTAGAGATGAATTCTATGAGCGGCTAAAATCAACCTCTCTGAATCCTACCCCGAGGAACTCTACAACTCCCCACACTTTGTCCAAGCCAGTTTTGGTTGAAGACCTTATGCAAATAAGCCCCATAAAATGTCCTGTGTGCTGCTACTAGAAATTGGCCATCCTTGAACTTTTCATTTCAATGAACTGTTTTCCTAACTTCACATTCTTTTTAAATGATCAGTGATCAACATGCCACTCTGTCCTCCCTGACTCTCCCTCCCCCTTACCATGTGGGTTTAATACTCAGTACTTAGCTGTGTTATTGATTGATGAGATTTATTTAGGCCCCAATTTTCTTTTTCTTTCTTTCTTTTTTTTGACAGGACTGGGGATTGAACCCAGGGGCATTCTACCTCCAAGCTACACCCCCAGCCCTATTTTTTATTCTTTATTTTGAAACAGGGTCTCAATAAGTTGCGGAGGGCCTAAGTAGCTGAGGCTGGCCGTGAATGTGCGATCCTCCTGTTTCAGCCTCCCAAGTACTGGGATTACAAGCGTGTGCCACCACGCCCGGCTTAGGCCAATTTTCTATTCCTGACAATTTGTGAGCTTCTCCTTCCTTTCCCTCAACCAAAAAAAAAAAAAAAAAAAAAAGGAGGAAGCCAACCACAAAGCCTAACAGCTTTTACCTTGCTCTCAAGCTTTCTTCTACTTTCCATATTCCCGTCACCAGTGGCTGCGTCCTCAGCAGAGCCCTTCAGTGACCATCAGATTTCGATGGGTCAAACTGGCGAAAACACATTAAAGATGATCACAATAATTCCAGCCCCAAATCCCAGCAGACAGGAAAGACATTACTCAAGAACTTACCTGGAGAGACTCAAAGCGAACTTGACCCGTGGAAAGTCCCAGCAGCACTCGGCACCCCAGATTTCCAGTCTCACTGCTGTGGGTCATGGTTGGAGATACTTATTTCAAAATCATCTGGAAATCTCTGGCTCTTTAAGGTGGCTTCCTTTAAATCTCTGAACGACACGGTGTCATCAGCTGCCTCCTCCCTCTGCCGATGTTTTCCATGTCCTCGAACCAGGCCAGCCATTGACACAGACACTAATATTTGATGACAGATGGCTCTGTGAGCTTCTGGTAAGGCCACATCTCACTTTTGGAATGCAAGCACTAACCGAGTTCCTCTAGAGCCTTATTTATTATACTATTATTGTGCACAGACTCATTAGATGTAAAACATTCTGCCAGCCAACTTGATCCTACTCCTCGCCAGCTGTCAGGCTGGCAGCTCAAAGATAACAACAGATGATACCAACAGACAGTACCACGGCCGTCTCCTGCCTCCCCAAACTCAGAGCCGGGGGCTACGCCACACAGGGAATGTGCTAGAGAAAAGCTGGAGCCACTCTGTGGCATCCCATGGTTTAATCACCATGGTAGTTCACTAAATGACATCCATGGAGTCCTGCTGGCCGGGCCTTCCTAGCGATTGCAACAATGTAAGTAGTAGTCATTAATTCAATCCCTTATTCCATAGGAGCATTCATTCTGAAGGACTTGCTACATGCCCCAGGCACCAGGCCAGGCCAGGTAAACTTTAACAAAGATGAATTTAACATGGTCTCTGCCCTCAAGGATTTCCTTCTCTGTCTCAAAGAGAAAGAAAGAAAGAAAAAAAAAGATCATCTCAATGCGAATTGTTTAGGGTGATATTTTAGCTGCTATGACAAATAGGCCCCAAAATGCAGCGGCTTTGGGAATATGGAAGCTTGTTTTGCAATCAGTAGTAGTCACAGGTTTAGCAAGTGGCTCTGCTCCAGGGGATCAGAAGCCCAGCTCCCTCCCATCTGGTCCCTCCACCATCTTATGTATCATCCTGGTTTGTGTGGCCGAGTGGGTCACAGGTACTGGACGAGGGAGAGAGAAGTCCCAGGAAACAGAGTCCTTTGCAGGAGTGACGTGGAATTTCTCACTTTCCCTTGGTAGTTACTTGGCCAAACCTAGCCATAAAATAGGTTGGGAACAGTCACCAGCTGGGCAGCCAGGTTCCCAGAAAAAACAGAACAGTAGATTTCAGTGGAAAACTGGCAGTCTTTTCTACCCAGCGCTGTGTGCTAAATATTAATAGAGGAGCATCCCCAGAGAAACCGAGCCATACAACGGTTAAGCATTCAAGTTCAGGAGTCATCAAGCCTCTACTTGGACCCAAGTACTTGGTACAGTACCATACATATAGCAAGTGTCCAATAAATATTAGTGGCTGTGGGGGGTGGTACTGGGGATTGAACCCAGAGGCATTCTACCTCCAAGCTACACCCCAGGACTTTTTTATTTTTTGTTTTGTTTTTGCTACTGGGAATTGAACCCAGAGGTGTTCTACCTCCAAGCTATACCCCCAGCCCTTTTATTATTATTATTATTATTATTATTATTATTATTTTGGTACTGGGGATTGAACCCAGGAGCATTCTACCTCCGAGCTACATCTCCCAGACCTATTTTATTTTTTATTTTTTAAAACAAAGTCTTGCTAAGTTGCTGAGCCTGCGATCCTCCGGTCTCAGTCTCCCAAGTACTGGGATTACAGGCGTGTGCCACCACACCTGGCTTATATTTTTACTTTGCAGCAGGGTCTTGCTAGGTTGCTGAGTCTTGCTACAATGCTGAGGCTGACCTCAAACCTGCTATCCTCCTATCTCAGCCTCTCCAGTACTGGGATTATAGGTGTGAGTCACCACGCCTGGCAGTAACAGTATTATTATTTGCACGTAATGGATTGGGTAGACTGCCTGTGAGTAGGTCCTATTAGGTGAGGATAAAGAGATAACCTTTGGGCTGGGCCAATAGGAGCTCAGCAAAGTGCCAGCTGGGGGTGCAGTCACTCTGGGTGTGGGTGAGCCAAGGGAAATGCCCAGCTGTGAGCAGTTAGGGTCTTCTCATACCCACAGCACTTGTATCTGGCTCCTGAGACTCACATCCTAGCCCTTGGTGACACTGAACCCAGCAAATCCCCCTGGGAAGATGCAGAGAGAGAGAGAGAGACTATCAACATACATCATGAGAATCAGGGACAGGTATATGGTGGCATTTGAGACAGGCAGAGAAAGAGCCAGGACTGTAGCCCGAGGAGAAGCCAGTCCTCCAGGTCTGGAGAAGAAGAATCCAAACTAGGGGCTATACAGTCCTAGTGTCCAAAATGACAGCCCCCCCACCCCCAGTACTGGGGAGTGAACCCCAGGGTGTTCTACCTCAGAGCTACACCCCCATCCCCTTTCATTGTTATTATTTTTTGTTTGGAAACAGGGTGTCCCAAGGTTGCTGAGGGTCTCATTAAGTTGCTGAGGCAGGCCACGAACCTGTGATCCTCCTGTCTCAGCCTCCCAAGTACTGAGATTACAGGCGTACGCCACCACGCCCAGCCAATGATAGCCTGTAAAAAGAAAAAAAGCACACGCCATGGACAGATAGGGTTGAGAACACCTTTTTACTATATCCCCACTGCAAGTAAGCTTCTTAAATTCCTGGAGCGGTCCTGCGGGAAGGAAATTCAGGTTTCCCCTTTTTATTCATGGAAGAATTTGATCACCAGAAACACAGTGACCTCTTGGCTTCCTGTTCCTGTGGTTGCTGACCTTCAGGAACCTTCCGTCGACAGCTCCTCCTTCCCAGGTGTGCTGCACTGTCCCTCTAGTGGTCCCGCCACAGCCTCTCCATCTGGCATTGAAGTCCTCAGAAGCTGGCCTGGCCCTGTGACTGTGGCGGCGTCCACACAGCCCTCTTGATATCTAAGCCTTGTGAAGTCTGACAGTCTCCTCCTTCGCACTCCAGGGGAAGCCAGCTGCCATGTAAGGAGCCAACGTGCAGCCAGGCGTGGTGGCGCACACGTGTAATCCCAGTACTTGGGAGGCTGAGACTGGAGGATCCAGGTTCGCGGCCAGCCTCAGCTACTTAGTGAGGCTCTCTGCAACTTAGTGAGACCGTGCTTCAAAATAAAGAATAAAAAATAGGGCTGGGGGTGTAGCTCGGAGATAGAATGCCCCTGGGTTCCATCTCCAGCACCAAAAAAAAAAAAAAGGAGGAGGAGGAGGAGGAGGAGGAGGAAGAAGAAAAAGAAGAAGAAGCAGCTAATGTGCCAAAGAGCAAGCACACTAGGTGTTCAGCCATGATTGTAAGTAAAAATGATGTGTGTGAAAACACCTGTGACCTAAAACGCACCTGTTTGGAACAGGGTTCCCCACAAATACTGAGTGCATTTGGTTTTTATGGACATAAAGAATTATCGGACCGCAACTTCGTGAGACCCGGTTTCAAAAATAAAGCATAGAAAAAATAGGGCCGGGGGCGTGGCGCGGAGGTAGAACGCCCCTGCGTTCAATCCCCGGTACCGCAAAAAAAATTAAAAAAAAAAAAAAAGAATTATCGGAGCCGGGCGTGGTGGCGCATGCTTGTAATCCCAGTACTTTGGGAGGCGGAGACCGGAGGATCCGGGTTCGCGACTAGTCTCAGCTCTCTCTCTTTCTCTCTCTCTCTCTCCCTGTC
>PVJS01030678.1:0-23927 GCA_004027185.1 Glis glis | reverse complement strand
AAAATTGGCCTACATATTGTAATGGACAGATAAAAGAAATCTTATGAAGAGATTAGGTGAGCATGTTTTTGTGGTGCTTTGAATGTTTATGAATAAATCTGACTATTGTGTTATTGTTTTTGATAAACATGAATATTTTATTGCTCTGTTCCCTTTATTTCATTTTGAAATATAATTACACTTTAATTTTTATTAGTCACACTGTGTATTTTATTTATTTTGATTTAACAAAGTTCTGATGTATTAACAAAAATAATTAATTGGCAGAAACATGATATGTTTCTTTGGTTAGATATTAGCTCCCTAACCAGATTGTTCCAGGTTCGATTAAATGGAAGAATTACTATAACACAATTTATTTATTGGAAAATAAGTTTTAATGCAAATCTAGCATTCTTTTGTAGAAACCAATAGGAAAAGTATTTTGAAATTAAAATGTAAGAATGATAACTTGTCATCATTTTTCAAGCAGTTAGAAAAACTCTGAATTGCTCAACCAGGAGCCAGAAGCATTGTTAAAAAAAAAAGTCACTGAGGTTTTTTTCATTACCTGTTTCTAGATGAATAACCCTTCTTTGAATGGTATTTATTAAAAATATATTTAGAGCCAGGCATGGTGGCATATGCCTGTAATCTCAGAACTTGGAAGGCTGTGACAGGAGGATTGCAAGTTCAAGACCAGCCTCAGCAATTTAGAGAGTTCTCAACTTAGCAAGACCTGTTTCCAAATAAAAAATAAAAATAGATCTTTCTGGGGGTGTAGCTCAGAGATAAATTCCTCTGGGTTCAATACCCTGCACCACACACACACACACACACACACACACACACACACACACACACACACAGAGTATATGTATGTATGTATATATGTATGTATGTATTGGGGGATGGGGGATAGTTCAGTGGTAGAGTGCTTGCCTAGCATGTATGAGGCCTTGGTTTGGATCCCTAGAACACCCCCAACACACACACACACACACACACACACACACACACACACACAGAGTTAAAATACATTTTTGAGCCATTGCTGTGTCCAAGGCACTCTATTAGGTCAGGCATTTCACATGACTATCTTCCCTGTCTTTCGACATCAGAGATTGCTGTGAGAAGGAGTGGGGAGAGCTGAGTGATTTCACTGCACTGTGATACGTGCTGTGATTAGGGGGAAGCAGGGTATTTTGGGAACATCCAGGAGGAGCATTTAACTTGGGCCTGTTGGACCAGATCAAGTTTCCTAGAGGAGATTCATCTAATCTCTAGGATCCACAAGGAGCATTAAAGGGTGGTATGTTAGTTTTTAATTAAAGGCAATGTTGTTCCATCCCCAAGAATCTTTGTAAATATACATAGGCATTTTTTGTTGCATTAGGCCTGGTATCTTGTGATGTCAAGTGTATGATTGTAAGAATTATGACTTACAATAATTATGGCCACCTAGGAGTGACCATAGCATTTTCATAGCATTTATACATCTATATGATATCTAATTTAAATATTCATAAATCTGTAGCCAGATGGGTGGAAACAGCAGACTAGCATGTCTCTAGAGTCAATACATTAAGGTTTACTAGTTTTCATAAGGCTATTTATAGTAAAGGTGTCAGCATCAACATCCCTAATAAATCCAGTCATTTATTCAATCACAGAAAGGGATTTCTGTACTCATTATTGTGTAAGAATCCCAAGCTTTCAGAGCTCAGCGACACCTGCTCTCCTTGTAGGGATTCATGCTGATAAAACAACCAGAGTGCCATTCTAGGAAATCTGGAGGATAAGATATTATGACTTTCTACCCAGACCTCAAAAAATACATGTGTGAATTATTAGGAAATTTTAGTCTGGATAGCTTGCATGGATTTTTAATTGGGGTTTTTCTTTGTTTGTTAAATGATTCTATAATAGATATAAGTAATCTGGAAGAGCTACCTCTGGTTGGTATATACTTATGTCAATGTCAGTGTGGTGAACATAATGTGATAGGTCTTCCTCCCTGCTCTGGCTCCTGCCCCTGCAGCCCTGCCAAGTAAGCTGGTCAGGGCATGTCAAATGTTCTGCTTGGCATTCAAGCACAAATTGGAAATTTCCTTCTGCTATAAAATCATCTGGGCCTAATGCTCTCTTGGGGAATAACTTTTTGCTCTTTGGCAACTTTCTCTATTTTTTCCTTAGAAATCATCTATTTAGACTTTTGTCTTTACTTGGGGAAAGTTTGGTAATTTTTTTTTCTTAAAACGTTATGTCTATCATCTGGTTTTCCAAATATTTTTTGCATAAAGTTATGGAAAGGAACATTTAATTTATTTAGGTTTTTTTCTATCTTAATGGTTATATCCTATTTTAAAAACAATTTTATTTAAAAAAGTCATATACCATACAAATAACCCTTTCTAATGTAAAATTCAGCGGCTTCTTATATGTTCACAGGGTTGTGCATCCATCACCACAATCAATTTTAGAACATTTTCATTACCCCCATATAAATCCTGTTCCTCTTAGCCTTTATTTCCAGACCTCTCACAGCTCTTAATGCTCAAGTTTTAGGCAAACACGAATCTGTTTTCTGTTTTCATATATTTGCCTATTCCAAACAGTTTATATAAATGGAATTATACAATATATGGTCCTTTGTGACTTAGCATAATGTTTTTTCAAGGCTCATCCACATTGTAGCACTGATCAGTATTTCATTTTTTATTGCGTGATAATATTGTGTTGTATGTGTACTGTATTCCTCTATTTTGTTTGTATATCCTTGTTCTTTTTCTTGACTTATTAGATAAAAATATATTTATATAGTTTATTTACTCACTTATTTCTTGATTCTATTCTTTTTCTGTTTACTTCACTTACTTCTGTTAACTCATTTACTTCTGTTTTTATTTTGAGTTACTCTACCATTCTGATTTTTTTTGGTTTCCTTATTCTTTTACTGTTTTTTAATTCAATGTTTCATTTATTTATTTATCTTGGTTTGTGTTTAATGATATAAGTACTTAAAGCTTTGAATTTTCCTCTGGGTACTGCTTTAGCTATATCCTATAGATTCTTATAAGTGGTGTTTTTATTTGTATTTTTGAGAAGGTCACCAATTTAAGTTTGCATTGGTGTGTGTGTGTGTGTGTGTGTGTGTGTGTGTTTCAGAGACAGGTTTATTTAGGAAAGTGGGGGAATACGTGTTCAAGGGAGAACACGGGCTATCTCGAGAGAGAGAGCGCCTTTGGGGTCTCACAGTTTTCCTTTTATAGTAGACCCCCATGAGGGGGGTGAGTAGGGGCACAGAGCAGGGGTGGAGGTCTGGACTTCCTCAGAATTCTCAGGTTCCTGACATCTTTCAGTGGGTGCTGGCTGGGTGGTGCCTGAGCTTGACCTTCCTTATGGATCCTTTATTTACTAAGCATCCCAGGAATCTCAGGTGGGGAGAGGGGTCATTATTATTAAGGATGTAGGCCTATTGAGGATTTTGCTTAAGAGAGAACAGACCCTGTAGGGTAAAGAGAAGGATTATGAAGTTTCTAGATATTAAAACTATAGTTTTCCTTTGCTTTCCAGTTTGTCTCCTTTTTACCTATTTTTATTTTTTCCTATCCTACCTCATCCCCCCTACCAGACCCAACTTGGATCCCTTAATTTTAAGGGTTGATGAAGGGCTAAAGTCTGTCTTCTTCAATGCTGACAAGGGATGAAGGCCCTGCCTAGTCAGGGATCAGAAGTCTCATCCTAACTGACCTAAAGGAGACAAGAGAGAAACTGGCCTCAGTTATTGAGTTGAGTTCTAAAGTCAGGTCAAAAGCTAACATCACCAAAGGACACAGCCCCAGGAGCATGGGAATCAGTAGGTATTTTTTTCCTATGTGCCTGAAGTTTTTGTTGTGCCCATTGTGCCAAGCCTGCCATGAGAGCTGCTGAGTCGATGTTCGTAAGCCTGGTTATTTGGTCAACGAAGATATTCATCTGCTTTTTGGTGGAACTGAAATTACATGAAAAATTGACATGTTAGTGCATTGTAGAGTAACCTAGATATATCTTTACCCTGGACCATCCACTGATTAGCATTTCAAACTGGAAGCCAGGTAGCCAACCTGTTTGGTTATTGTATTGGTCAGGGTTCACTAGATCAAGAGAATTCATAGAATGAAAAAAAAAAGGATTTATTAGATCAGCTCACAATGTAGTCCTGAGTTTCGACTGTACGTGAAGAATCAGAGGAATGAGTAGCTGGTCAGGCAGTCTAAGAGCTGGAGCCTTAGGATTGAAGCAACCACCAATTCAGTCCAGTCCAAGATGTGAAGATAAGGAAGCTCTTCGGAGAAACGATGGTGAAGTTTCAGCTCGAAGGCTGGAGGCCGACAATCTCAGACGAGAGCAGAAGATCAAGAAGCTCTTCCAGGAAACAGCAGAGTTGGAGACTGACGATCTCAGACGAGAGCAGACGCGGTTTCTTCAGGAAGAGTCGCTGCTCTCTCTACGCGGCTTTCTCCTTCTTTTTATCTAAGTCCTGCACCTATCAGAACCCTGCTGCCCACATTTAGGGCAGGACTTCCGGTTCAATCTGCTGTTATACAACCAAAGTCACATGATCTTAGGAGGGTCAAGTTGACAAACCAGACCAACTATCACAGTTATATATGACATTATGAAAAGTCCTCAGGGTACAAAGCCTAAAACACAGCATATAATTTAGCATATTGACTGTTGCATTGATCTTTGACTCAAGCTGTTTGATAAGTGTTTAAGTGTTTCCATTGAAGAAAGATCTTTCAAATGTCATTAATTTCTAGTTTTATTGGCTGGTGGTCAGAGAATGTATCATGCTTTTGTATATATTGAAATGTATTTTCTTAATTTTTATGGAAGTTCCATGCATACTTTGGAGGTGTAGTCTTCAGGCAGGTCATCAAATATTGGTTTCACTCTTCTTACCATGTGCAGACTAAGCTCAACCATTCACTCAGGAAAAATGACCCAAATTCCATCTAAACTTGGGCCAAAAGTCTTGGATCTGCCCACTATTATGCCATAGTTTCTCTAGCAAAGTCTAGCTATGGTTGTTCTTAGTTCAAAAACCTATAAAGCAAATATTTCAAAGTCCTTGATTAATACAATCTCTCATTTCCCTTTACTTTTGTGTGCAAGTCAGCCAACTGTTTTCTGAATTCATCTTTCTTTTTTTGTTAACATACCTTGGCAAAAACAGTCAATAGCTATTCATGCACAGAACTAACCGCTTTCTAACTTCTTTTCCATTCTCAATAGGTACATAGTTTGACTTCTCATTTATTGTAAGTACCAAATGTTTGGCCTTTCTAGTTTCCAATTTTTTTCATCTGACTTTTAGCCAATGCCATATATTTTAGGGTTTTGTTACAGCAGTACCCATTCCACTTTTGGTATGAATTTCCTTGTTATCCTAGGTGAGGCTTAATCTGTGATAACAGACATCCCTCAAACTCGGTGGCTTATCACACAAGTTTATTTCCTGCTCACACAATGTCCACTGCAGGTTTTTGGTAGGGGTACGCATCCCTCCACACAGATACTCTGGGATTCAGGCTGATTGAAGTCCCATCACTGCTTTGGTTTTAATGTCTCCTCCAAAACTCATGTTGAAATTTATGTGCCACTGAGAAGGTACTGGAAGGTGGGACCCTTAAGAGGTGATTAGTTTATGGAGACTCTACACTCATGAATAGATTAATTTCATTGTCTCAGAAGTGGGTTAGTTATCTTGGGAGTGGCTTTGTTATAAAGCAAGATATTTCCCTCCCTCCCTCCCTCCCTCCCTCTGTCCCTCCCTCCCTCACCATGTGCTGTTATGACATGGCAAGTAGGCCCTCACCAGATGCCAACACCTTGATATTGGATTTCACAGCCTCTTAACCTTCTCTGATTATTTACTATGACAAAGTTCTTTATAAATTATCTAGTCTGTGGTATCCTGTTATAGCAGCAGAAAACAGACTAGGTCAATCTTTTAGAATGTCATCTCTTAATTCTGGCAGGAGAAATAAAAAAGTTGAGAATTGGACAAAAGCTTTCACTGTCTTACCCCCAGAAATGGTGCATATCATTTCTGCTCATATGTATCTTTTTTATTGGCCAGAACTAGTCAAATGATGCTGCTAAGTACAAGGGCTGAAAATTTTAACCTCGCAGGAGAAATCTTATTGGTGAGCAACAATGTCTGTCACGTATGGGAGGCTTTCTTATAAAACTCCCCTCCTAAGGTGGACTCTGGGGAGACTTTGATCCCTCTAACTCTGAAGTCATTGAATTTCTAGCCCTGCAGCCATCGCCCATGCACAATTTTGGCCAACACCCTGAGGGCATTAGCAGGTTTGATGTTTTCAATCTACTTACCTTTCTGGCTATAGTATTTCATTCAAAAATTGGCCTGGGAATTCCCCACTGGATTTTTAGTTCTTAAATGTTTTTAATGTGTTGACATTTTTAAAAAATATATTTTATTGAGCATTTTTCATTGTTTTTGGTAAGAGAGTTTTTCTGCACAACCACAGGAAATGTAATTTGGTTGGTACTCTGAGAGTTCCTGCCTGTGGACAATCTCATCACTGAGACTTCTCACCACAGCCTCTTGTCTCCACTTCTTCCCCGTGGCTTTGACAGAATCCTGGCTGCATTTGGTAGCTCTTTGTGTGATATAATTTGGGAATTATAACTTGTTTCAATATTATCACTTCTTTTGCTGCTTTTGAGTGATTTCTCAGAAGAAAAGGGGGGAAATGTCCATTCATGTAGCTATGTTCATAATGAAAGTGTGTTTTAACTCAAAATTCTATTTATGAAGAGAAGTATTTGTTTTTTAATATAAATGAAATGAATTATTCTGCAGCCAATAACCTGTATTATTTACTCAATGTGTACAGCTCATGGAATCATAGAAATGTGCATTAAAATGGGCATGAAACTCACATACATAATTTCTTAATGTTATTCTGGGGGTAATATTAAGGTTATGGGAATAGGAGCTTATAGGTAATCAGCTGTGTGTTTGCTTTTGGTTTTGTGGTAGAGAGGGGCAACTAATTTCCATGCCATTCCTGCCAGATAATACTGTCATAGTGTTCATCAGACTATAGTGATTACTGGTGTAAAATGCACTTTACAAAAACTTTAGTCCCCACTCCTCTACCACCCAGAATATCCTTAGCAGCTAATATAAAGTGGTTTTGGAGGGGAGGATCAAAGAAACCATATAGATGTCTTGGAATTTGAATATAATTGAGATCCAGTTATCTAAGGACAAGAGGACAAAATGTCCTTATCTTGGTTTGGCCAGAACAGTCCTGGTTGTCACCACTCCAGGTGGACTTAGAACATTATTTCCCTCTAAAAGTATCCTAGAAGGGATAATCAATTATAATGTCACCCTACTTGATACATGTCCCTTCAGCTGCTTTCAGAGCCAGGCATTTGGCCATTAATTGGACTGACATTTACTTAGCTGTTAAGGTAGACAGTGCCTCTGACTGCTATATTCCTTTTGTCTCTTCTCTATATTCTCCATAGGGGCTGTTTCTGAAGATTTTCTGTGAAGAAAATTCATAGTAATGATAGGTCTTATTTACATGCCACTCAATATATGTTGAGTGAAGAAAATGATTTATCCATCTTCATAAAACGTTTTCCTTTTGAGTGCAGTTTAGTCTTCAAATTCTGTGGTTTCACAGTATTGATGCACAAATCACATACAGCAAGTGACACACTGAAAAACAATGTCCCTCTTCATAAGTTGGTTTCTTCTAAGAACATCAGATTTTCTTTATAACTCTGCAAATATATCTAAAAGTCTTCATTTGTCAGTTTGATGGATATGCCACCAAAATCACACTACCTTGGCATGCAAATCTTTTGCCCATGAAATTAAAGAGGAGTGTTAAACCTTTCTTTGCAGTCTTTTGCTTCTAATGTGTCAGGGAATGTGGCTGCCTCTCAAGGGTAATTTTAAAGTTTAGATAGCAGATGATTATAAAACCTAATAGAAAAGGTATCTTTCTCTTCTCATTTGTGCTACATTTACATCAGAAAATACAATCGCTGGCAGCATGGTTGTGTGCTACATTAATAATTCTAAAATTTAAAGTTAATATATTCTGCCATCTGGAGTCTTAACTAAACATTTTTAATGTCTCTGAAATCTGCAAAGAAAATGTGTCTCTTGTCAAGTAACCAGAAGCTGGAATTTGGCTCAGATTGTCATTGTTCTCCTGTCAGATATTGCTCAGATCCAAACCCCTTTGTAATCAGTGTTATGCATATGTATACTGAGAATTTCCCCATTCAGGGAGTAGATTTATGATTCCTCTGGAGACAAGTCAGTGTTGCAAAGAACTAGCTTCTCTATATGCTCAACCACTCCCTCTTGATGTGTGCGTTTGCAGACTGAGCCAGGATTCTCCTTATTTTTATGGACACATTTAAAAGCCTTTGCTTTCAGCATTTATACTAAGGTGACAGGAACACAATGTAGGAATATTCAATCAATCAATCGAAAAAGTAAAGATTTAATGAGCATTTGCAATGTGTCAGACTATGCTAGTCACTGAGATCACAAAGATGAATAAAAAATAATCCCTGTGTCTAAGAAGCTCTTAGTCTAATGAGAAGGCAGAGGCATTAATGGATAATTATAAAACACTTTGAAAGTCAGGGTAGTGATAAAGTCACTGTTCTCTTGATACACCCCCACTTTCCCCACAGAGACATGGGACCACAGAAACCCTAGAATGCTCCCTGTCTCCTTCCTGTGAGGAGAATCCTATGGCCTAACCCCTCCCTGTTCTCCACCGAGAGGGCGCTGGCTTGCAGGGACTTGTGGGTCCTCGTCTGGCTGGTGGACCTGGGATAGAATATGTTCAGTTATGCAACTCGCTTGGAGGAAATCATGCGTGTTTACTTAAGGGGGTTCACAGACCCAATTCAATATGGAGTAACCCACCCCAAGCTACCAAAGGGCCTTGAAACCTGTTCAGCAGATCCCCTTGACAAGTCACAGCGTGGCACATCCTGATAGGCCCAAGGGGAGACAGGAGGGTCCAGGTTGGAGGGTTTAGGTGCTTGAGGGTTGGTGGCTGGGAGTTGTATACTACTTGGACTTGTTCGGCATTTGTCCACAGTGGGACTGGCTTGTCCTGGTCTTTGCCCTGCTGGTGTCTATTCCTTGAACCCTCTTTAAATCATTCCAAGTAGCATTTTTGACAATGGGTTTGGATCCCAAGCTCCTTTTTCTACAGTTTGCAGCTTGGATTCTGTCCCATGAGCTCTCCCCATTCCTAGTTCCATTCATAGTGTTAAAACACAAGCTTACAATGAATTCAGTTTAAAGATTGAACGGGCTTTTATTTATAATTCCAGAACCAGGCTATATCTCCTTTCTAGGAAATACAATAAGCGTTACATTGAACTGAGCAGAGGAAACTGATTTTCTAGGCAGAGAAGGATTGAAGAAAGCAGAAACAGAACAAAAAAAAAGTGGATTGGATTGGTCATTTCAAAAGTTACTTTCCTTATACAGTTAAGACAGAGGGGACTTCCATATAAGTGAGTCAGGTAGACTGGGGTCTCCTGTGTTTTGGGGAAACTGGCCCACTTCAAAGTTCAGTTGGATTTCATAATACTTAACACACATGATGCCAGACTGGTTTAGTTAGCCTGGTCCAGAGAGCTAGTCCAAAACAATGGCCTCCCATAAACTCTTTTTAAAAAATACTTTTATTGGTACACAGCAATAATACCTCATAGTGAAGTTCAAAGTGATATAAACATACATACACACAGCACTTGGTCTGATTCCCTCCATATCCCCTCCTGCTCCTCTCCACCCCCCAGACATATTAGTGAAATTGGTAGTGATACCTTCATATATGGCCATAGCATTATTTGAACTGTTTCCTTCATCCATAAACTTTAATAGTTGTCCTACTGTCTTTCTCACAGAAGGGTAGAGAAAACAAGTTTCTACTGATCATTAAGGATGTCTTAGATACAGAATTTCTCATAAAGAAAATGCGATAACGTTGAGGTCCTCAGCACAAGTAAGCCTGTTTCTCAAGGAAATTTCTGGCACTGCTGGCAAGAAACCTTGTGGGCCCTCCTCCCACCAGAATGCTAGCCTGTACCCACCAGCTTGGCTTCGCAGACTCAGCTCTTCCTTTGATCAGCAGCACCGAATACCTATATTTGAGCATCTTTAGCCTTGAACTAACTCTGACCAGTGCCTGTCAAATTCATGTCTGGATGAATTAATATCTGAGAAAGACAGAGGGCTTGACCAGCGCTGGTCACTAATGACCTTTTGACAAACCCACGGTGATATACAAACTGTAATGACAATGGGGCATGTTTTTAGTTTTGCTGGATTTACTCAGTTTGAAGGCCTGTGAGATTGTGTTTACTGATTTTTGGTGTGAGAGGTCTTGTTATTAAAGGAGATGGAGATTATTTTGAATGTTCTTGTCAAAACAGCAAGTTGGCAGCTTTGCACTAGTCCCACCTATTTTGGAGGGAAGGCTGCCTGCTTGGTGAAGCACTCAGGACTGGCATCCAGAATCTAAGAGTCTGGGGTGCAACTGCCCTCCAGAACCTTCTCAACCTCAGCACCCCTGGCACGTGGAGCTGGCTATTTCTTTGTTTAGGTAGCTGCCTGTGCACTGTGGAATGTTTAGCAGCATCACTGGCAGCTACTTGCTAGACAGTGGTAGCAACCCACCAACCCAGATGCTGCAAATAGAAACGCCTCACCACATTAACAAATGTCTGTGTTGTCTGTGGGGCTTAGGGATGCAAATTGACCCCCTCCCCAAACTTGACTGAAAACTGCTGGACTAGAGCAGTATTGTTTGTTTTTGTGATACTAGGGATTGAACCCAGGGGCATTCTTCCTCCGAGTGACATCCCCAGCCCTATTTTATTCTTTATTTTGAAACAGGGTTTCACTAAGTTGCAGAGGGCCTCACTATGTTTCTGAGGCTGGCCACGAACCTGCAATCCTCCTGTCTCTGTCTCCCAAGTACTGGGATTACAAGTATGCACCACCATGCCCAGCTAGAGCAGTATTTTTCAAACTATGGTCTCAACCCATTAATGCATTGTGAACTTCAATTTTGGGGATTATGAGAAGCATTAAAAAATGAAATATATGAGAAATAGTCTTCAATAAATGGTGCTAGGGAAACGACATCCGTGTGCAGAAGTATAAAGCTAGACCCCCTCTCTCTCACCTATTATAAGAACCAACTCAAAATGGATTAAGGATTTAAATGAAAGGCCTGAAACTATGAAATTTCTAGAAGGAAACACTTCAGGATGTTGGAATGGGCAAGGATTTGGGGGGATAAGACTACAAAAACATAGGAAACAAAAGCAAAAGTAGACAAATAAGATTATATCAAACTAAAAAGCTTCTGCACAGAAATGGAAACAACCAAGAGAGTGAAGAGACAGCCCGCAGAAGAGAAGAAAATATTTGCTAATCATACCTTTGACAAAGGGTTAATATCCAGAATAGATAAGGAATTCAAAACACTCAACTGCAAAATAACCCAAATAATCCAATTTGAAAATGGGCAATGGGTGTGGTGGCAGACACCTGTAATCCCAGTATTTAGGAGGCTGAGACAGAGAATCACAGGTTTACAGCCAGCCTCAGCAATTTAGGGAAACCCTCAACAGCTTAGCAAGCCCCTATTTAAACTAAAAAAAAAATAGGGCTGGGGGTGTAGCTTGGAGGTAGAGTGCCCCTGCATTCCATCCCCAGTACCATATTAAAAAAAAGACCAATAAACCTGGTGTGGATTAACTGTAATCCTAGTTAATCCCAGTACTTGGGAGACTGAGACCGGAGTATCACAGGTTCATGGCCAGCCTCAGCAATTTACTGAGATCCTGTTTCAAAATAAAAATAAAAAAGGGCTAGGGGGTATAGCTCAGAGGTTAAAATCTTCTGGTTCAGTGTCCAGTACCACAAAAAATAAAAATAATAAAAATGGGCAATAGAGCAAAACAGACATTTTTCACAAGAAGACCTATAGATAGCCAACAGATATATAACAAAATACTCAGCAACATGGATGGATCCACAACGAAGGGCCATGCGGGTATGGGGGTGTTTCAGTAGATGCAGGCAAGGGAAAACAGTGACAACAAAGACAGGTTCCTGGTGTCATGGCACCACACAACCCCCTCAGAGCTGGAAGAAATCCCAAAGTGACCAGGATCGAGGTTTGCCCGCCTGGCCAAAGAAGAGCTTGGAAGAGAAATTAAGTTCAGTAATGAGAAAAATAAAGGTGCCATTGTCGTGTACTGGATATGAAGCCTGAGGAGTGTGAACTGTACATAGATATTTATGAAACATTACAGTCTATAAAGGGCCTTTCCCTTTAGTTTTTAAATTTTAATTCTAATAACAATTTAAAACTTATTGCTATCTCCGTAACATGTGAAAATGAAAACACAGAAAGCTTAAGTGACGTACGTAAGGTCACACAGTTAGGACCTGGCTGAGCAATGAGTCAGACCCAGGGCCCCGTTCACTCTACCACTCTGGTTCTTAATGCTGTTCTTAATGCTGTTCTTAATGCTGTTCAATAGTTACCCTAGGGATGTGAGTGAGAGCTTCCTGTTAAGCTCCTCTAAAATTCTGTTAGGTTACCAAAAAAGCATTTGGTGCTTGCAATTTGATGCTCAGATATGAAGAGAGCTCATGCCGGCGCGCTGTCTGCTGTCCCACCCTGGGCTCCCTCGCTGGAGTGTTCTGATACAGAGCTCTGCTCTCATTCTGTGTGCTGGGAGCCAAGGGTGTTCCAGGAAGGCAATGCAGGGGCCAGGATGCCATGTAGTAGGGCAGATCCTTAAGGGCCTCATGACTTGGGTGTGGGGTACCCCATCCAGGTTAGGGGTTGCTGTTCTGCTTGCACAGCTCTGTACCCACCTCAGACATTGCAAATTTTTTCTTATTTCATCATCTCTGCCTCTGGCTAGACTGTAAGTAACTGAAGGCAGGGACTCCATCAGACTTGCTCCCCATTGCCTCCCCTGCACCTAGCGAAATGCCTGGCATGTCATACTATCTTAGTCCATTTTCTGTTGCTGTAACAAAATACCTGTGACTGGGTAATTTATAAAGAAGAAAGTTTATTTAGCTCACGGTTCTGGAGTCTGGAAGTCCAAGATCAGGTGATAACATCTGGCACAATGCCTTTGTGCTGCATCTTCTCATGGCAAAAAAGTAGAAGGATAGCAAGTGCAGAGGAGGCAAAACATAGGAGGTGGCCTCACCTTGGAACTACTGCTCTCTGGGAAATGAATCCAGTCCCTGGAGAGTGAGAACTCACCCATTACAGTGAGAACTAGCCCAGCCCAGAGAGAAGCATGAGTTCCTCTTCATGACCTACTTACCTTTTCAAGCTCCTGCCTCCCACCACTGCCACAGTGACCATCAACCTTCAACCTGAGTTTCAGAGGGGACAAACCATGTTCAGACCATAGCAAGTAGGTCCTTAAAAATATCTGCTGAATGTACAAACAGGTGGATGGATGAATTCTTGGGTACTTGAGTGTCTGTCACAGTCCTAGCTTTGTATCCCTTAATAGAGGCCCTTTCTAAGGGATGCTTGGTTTCAGCTTCCTTTATTTCACCTAAGAAAGCTTTATGAAAACAACAGGTTCTGTTACTAGCTACAACATGTCTCCTTTTCATTCCTTATCCCAAATCCCCTCTTTTCTTTTTTAACTATTCCTAACCACCCCTTTAGTTAAGATGCTTGGATTATATTTTTCCTCTCTTCCATGTACATTTTTTAGTTTAATTTTTTATTTTTTCCTTTAAAATAATTCTTTATTTAAAAAGTTTAAAAAATTATTACCATGTACATTTTTAAGAAAAAATTTTAAAGCTTATGTTGTCAGCTTCCTCTAAATGCTCTTAAGAAGTAGGGAGCAACAGGCAATAAATCAATATGAGTAAATACTTTGCTGTTGCCTTTTGAAAAGAATTGTAATTAAAATTCATGGTAGAAAGAATTTCTAAAATGGCAAGTTGCCTTTCTAAGATATTACCATGTCTTATTTTAGAATTTACTGTCGGTAACTAATCTACATTATTAAAAAGATTCAGTTCATTGGAGTTACTGAATAATTACTATGCAGGATAAATAGTGCTTTTGCAATGTTACTAGTTTTATCACATGTGCTAAGTTACTTTTGGGAAGTAGCCTCAGCATTACTTGAAAAGAGATAGAAAATACTTTATTTGTCACAAATTTGATAAATTTGTAATTAAAATGATGTCACAAATATGGTGAATTTGCATTGGGTAACTTAAAATCTTTCAATGTGGTGCATGCTAAATAAGATTTATACTTTA
Organism: Glis glis; assembly: GCA_004027185.1. Taxonomy (NCBI): domain Eukaryota; kingdom Metazoa; phylum Chordata; class Mammalia; order Rodentia; family Gliridae; genus Glis; species Glis glis. The sequence goes on along the minus strand of PVJS01030678.1, from coordinate 9,541 downwards.
ATGGACTCTTAATTTTTTTCTTAAGGCACCATGATAGAGAAGCTTTTCCCAAAGATTATGATATAGAGGGTCCTGAGAAAGTAAAAAAACTGTGTAATTCGACATATTGGCGACTTGGAACTGATGAGCCTCCAGTAAGTAGTTGCTGCTAATTTCTTTGTTTTGTCTGGAATCTTTGTCAGAGTGAAACATGAAAACAGAAGAAGAGGGGCATTTTTCAGCAGTAACTCTCATTAGCAAGATTAGTTACTTAGCCAGGCAACTTAGCCACTATGTGCTTTAGCAAATTTACCTATAAAATATACCTATTTCATAAGGTTTTTTTGGGGGAATTAAATAACACAAGTGAAGTACTTAAAATAGTGCCTGGTTGTATCAGTCAGCTTTCTGTCACTATAATGAAGTACTTGACATGGGCTCCATATAAAGTAGAGAGAGGCTTATTTTGACCTACAATTCTAGAGGTACAAGTCCAAAATTAGTTGGACCCATTGGTTTGGGCCTCTGGAGAGGATGGGAGTACATGTCAGGCAAGTGGTCGCATTGTGAGCTAGGAAGCAGAGAGATACTATTAGGTCTGGATCTTAAATGTCCCCCCAAGCTCATGTGTTGATGGCTTGGTCCCCAGCTGGTGACATTACTGGGAGATAGTTGGAACCTTTAGGAGGTGGGGTCTGGTTGGAGGAAGGTAGGTCACTGGGGACATGGCTTCAAGGGTATATTGGGACCCTGGCCCCTTCCTCTCTCTGGCTCCAGCCACCACAGGGTGAGCAGCTTTACCCCACCACACCCTTCCTGCTGTGAGATCCTGCCTCTCTGTGGGCCCAAAGCAACAGGGCTGAGTGACCATGATGAACCAAAGTAAACCTTTCTTCCTTTTAAGTTGTTTTTCTCTGGTATTTTGCCATAGGAAAGGAAAGCTAACTAACACAGAGACCGAGAGACTGGTGTTCCACAATCCCTTTTGGGGCACTCCCCAATGACTCTCACTAGGCCCTCCTCTTAAAGGTCCCCAGTACTTCCCAATACTAACACGCTCGGAACCAAGTATTTCGCACATGGGCCTTTGGGGGTCATTCAGTATCCAAACTGTAGCACTGGCACATAGAAAACACTCAAGCACTTGTTACTATTATTATGATGTTGTTGCTGCAGAAGCATAGTTCTAGGTGCCTCCTTCAGTCTTCACAGTAACCCTGCAAAGCAGCTATTACCATTTCTTATTTTATAGAGGAGAGGAAAGAGACTCCTAGAGGTTAAGCAACTTAAAGTCACACAGCTAGGGACTGGAAGAGTGAAAAGTTTGAACCCAGGTCTTTGATTTCAAGTCTTTTATACTTGTCTCAAGGCAATGGCGTTGCAAGGAAGTAAGACATGCTATTAATATTCTGATAACATTTGTATGACCTAGTTACAAAAATAATATGCATTGCATAAGTAATTCCTGTTTGAATTGCTGTTAGTTACTGCTTAGCTACCTGGATGTCTGTCCAATCAACACAAGGCAGGAGCTTAACCTCTAAAAGACTCCCAAATTGTGTTCCTTAAAAGCCAGCAGCTTTGGGGTCAATAAAGACTCAATTCACCCTTAGAGCATGGCCTCAGGGTCTGAAGCATGGATGTGAATGTGATTAGAACACTGGGTTTGTATTATATTCTGCCCCAGAGGCTGGGCTACTTTCAGACCAGCATTTGAAATAGAGAAGGCCTAAGATGATCCATATTTCTACATTGGAAATTATTTTGGAAGATTCTCTGTTCTTTGCCTCCCTTAGCCAGATGTAGTTGGAAGTCCTCAGTAAAAAAAAAAAAGAAATCCCTGAAAACAATTGCAAAGCCTGAAAAAAATGGGGATTTGTTGTCATGTTACAGCTGCCTGGGTATAAAATGAGGAAACTTACAGGAACCAAGATATCTCTCAGGAAGACATTTCCCTCCATACCCCTCTTTCTGACACATACACAAATACTAGTCTTTCTTTGTATCTCTGTTTTTCTGTGGTCAGGTATTTCTCTTGCCCTGCAGCCTAAATATGAGAGGAAATCTGTGATTTCTGTTTCCACCCAACCCTCTTGTCCTTTGCACCAAGCTACCTTGTTGGTCATTAGCTAGCAGGTGGGTGGGGCTCTTGAGTCTGATGCCCAACTCAGTCAATAGCCTTCCTGCTCCATGCCCCATGGCATGGTGCTGTGGTCAGAACAAGAGAAAGTTGGGCAAGACAAGCATTTCCTGGCATATACTTAGGGTCTTTGGTTTTTAAAAACAATTTCTTTTTAACCCATAAATGGTTCTGGGTTGTGAAGTGAAGGTATAGGAACCTCAAATATTTCTCCCCTAGATTCTATGCATGATAGTGTTAAAAAATATCAGATTTAATATAAGATGTATAAATAATGTTTACCTTTTCTATGCCTCTTTGTTGATGGCCATGGAACTCCTGTCCTTCCTCTACCAGGTTTAGTATGTGTTAGATAGGAAGGAAATAGACTAAAGAATCACTGTTTCTGATGAAACTTCTATTCTCATACCTCTTTTCTTTTTTTGTGGTCCTGAGGATTGAACCCAGGGGCATTCTACCTCTGAGCTACACCTCCAGCCCTATTTTATTTTTTATTTTGAAACAGGGTCTCACTAAGTCGTGGAGGGCCTCTCTAAGTTGCTGTGCTGTTCTCATACCGGAATAAGAAGCTATATTTTTCTCTAATAGAATTTTGTGCATTAAGTACTGGCCCATCCATCCTGGTCTTATTCTTTACAACAAGGCTACAAAGTTGGCAGGAAAGATATTATTTTTCCAGTTCTGAACCCAGATCTTACATGACTCACCCAAGATGAGTACAGAGGAGGAGGGCGATACACGTATAGGCCTCCAGGCCTTCATGTGATGAATGGATGAGTCCCTTTTCCTGTGGTCAGAATTTTGACAGAGGCCTAATGACAAGAACACCCTTGATAGCTGGCAGTCAGCAGGTATCCTACAGCGAGATACTGGACTACATAAGCAGAACCTTCTGAGAGACTATGTGTAAGGTTAAACTAGTACTTGTGGCTATGTTCTTGAAATATAAGAACTGACAAGAACTGACGATTCAACTGAAGAGTTGAATCGGGGTTTATTTAGTTGTGGGTTGCATGGCCCTTATTCCCCATTTGAGAGGAGTATCACAGGAACCACTTAGATTAATATGAAGAGAACTTAGGGTCCAGGTATATGGCACATGCCTGAACACTGAAATGTGAGAGGCCATACCCGATGTGACAAAGCAGAAGGAGAGAGGAAGTGCCCTTGAGCAGGAATGCCAGTGGCCAAGGATTCGTGCATGCAAATGTACCCATGGCAGTCACCGAAGAAAATCTGCCAGAGCCCTCTTGAAAAAGACTGCCAGGGGTGGGGTGTGAGTGCAGAGGCCCAGCACAAGAGATCCACCAGATACACAAAACTCAGGAGGAGGAGCCATTTCACCCAGGAGGAGAGGGAGTTTTGCCTTCTTCTAGCCAGATGTAGTTGGAGGTACTCATAAGAAAATCCCTGAAAACCATTGCCAAATTGCCTTAGGAGAGAAGAAGTGGATTTTGAATATTCTCCAAGCCCAGAGGCACTAGTGCAGGTCAAGAAAGTAAGGGCCGCTCAACACTATGCCTTTTCACCTAATCTCTCCCTATCAACCAGACCAGGGAGGCATCCATGAGGAGAAGAGAGGGGTAGGGGAGAGCTCCCAGGCCTAAAGCAGCACCGAGCTGGGAAAGAGGGAAGCTTCCATGTAATACGGTTACAAGTTCTGATTATTTCACTGCACTGGGAACTCTCATAAGTAGAATGAGATCCTCCTTGAGATTTGAGGGGCCAGGAAAAGCTATGAGACTGGCCTAAGAGTTCCATCAAGCAAAATGAGAGCACTAGCTGTGCATGTGAGATGGAAGGGGCAGCTTGATTAAAATAAAGCTGCTTCATGACTGCATCCCATTGATGCCATAGGACCAAGTCAATAAGATATGTTACATTAAAAGTGCCTCATTTCATCCTCTGGACTACTCTTCAAGCAGGTACCATACATGACCTACATTGACAGATGAAGGTGATCTATTTAAAGAAGCAGAGCAGAAGGAGGGAGCCAGCTACATGTCTGCCAGAGGTGGAGCAAGGATGTGAGAGTACTTTCGCCCACATGTGGCTCTTCTGGATAAGATGTGGGCCATGAGGAAGAGAAAGATGACGTGGAACTATTTCAGAGCCTGCCCTTGTATAGATGGCAGGAAGACTGGCTGGACTTCCAGGGTCTGAGGCAGGACATTTAAGTCCCACCAGAGGCATCCTGTATCATGGGACATGCCATTGAATCTTCCCAGAGAGGATCCTAAAGTCTACCAGAATATCCCAAGAAAGCTTCAAATGTCCATCAATGTCAGGGAGGGTGAAACATGGATTTGCCTAGAGAAAACCAAAACAAGATTACATTTGGCCTCGGCTACATTTACCTCTCCTTCCTCATATCCCCTGATTCCTGATACCCTGGGCATCAGCCTCCAAGGAGACAGAGGGAGGTGGGGAGCAAGGAAGAATTCCAAGAGGGACAACTAAAAAGAAGCCAACCATGCCCCCTGCTCCCAGGCCAAGGCCAAGGCCAGGCCAAGAAAGACCAAGGTGGAGGAATGAGAATCTTCAACTTGAAGTTTGAAGTTTTGACTATTATGTGGGACTGGGCATTTTACCAACCTCAATAAGACTCTTCTAGGGACAGAAATAGCCAGAGACTCTTTACATTACCTAACAGTGACCAGAAAAATGCTGGGGCTTGTCTGATATTTCGTCAAGGAGCATGAGAAAGGACCATTCACTCCAAATGACTAAGGGTGGGAAGTGATGGAGGAACAACAGGTTTGTTTTCTGATTGTATCTACTTCCAAGTCCTACTTGCTCAGTGAGCCAGTTGCTCATTTGTATGTGTAAGAGAAGCCCATTCGTATTACCCCTTTTGTTTTTTTTAAATACACTTTTATTGGTGCATTGTAGTCTCACACCATAATGTAGTTCAGAGTGATAGGAGCATACATGCACATAGCACTTGGTGAGCCTCCCCCTGACTCCTGCCCTACTCCCTCCCATTCCCCATACATGATAATGAGATTGGCATTGATAATTTCATATACTTACGTAGCATCAATGGAAGTGTTCCCTTCGTTAACTTCCCCTGTCCCTTAGACTCCCTCCATCACTCCACTGGGATTTCTCCTCCTTTATCCTTTATCCCGCATGTATCCCAATTACTCCCTAGCTTCCACATAAGAGAAAAAAACATATGACCCTTCACTTTCTGGGACTGGCTCTATTCCCTTTCCTTACTTTAGTTTTCTTGGTATCACTTATTTAGTTGTTAATTATCTGTCTCCCTCTGCTAGGATACAAGCTCCATGAAAGTAGGGAGTTTGGTCTGTTTTGTTCCCTGTTATAGCCCTATTTCCTAGAATAGCATTCAGCACATAGTGGATGCTCAATAAATATTTTTGGAAGGGAGGAATGGAGGGAGGAAGGGAGGGAGGAAGGGAGAGAAGGGGGAAGGAAGGAAGGAAGGGAGGAAGGAAGGAAGGCAGGAAAGAAGGCAGGAAGGGAGGGAGGGAGGGAGGGAGGGAGGGAGGGAGGGAGGAGAGAAGGACTACATTCAGTAAATATTTATTGAGGGCCTGTTATTTTGCCAGGCATTATGCTAAGTGCTAGGATAAGAAACATAATTCAAAATAAGGTCTTTGTACATAAGGAACTCATAGGTTCAGAGGGGAAATGGGGACCTATAACCAAACTGTCAAGGGGCACGATGGGTGTCATGACATAATGATCATGACTCCATGAGGCACACTTGAACTGAAATGATTGGGGAAGGTTCAGGGATGGCTTCCTTTGAGACTCCTGAGCTGAGTCTTAAAGAGCAATCTCTTGGCAGAATCTAGAAACATTTCACTCAGGTTCTGATTGCAGGATAATCAGGTTCCTACTCCAATGATTCCAGAGGTTTCAGGAGTCTGAGTGGTAGCATGGAGGATCTAGCAGAGGAGCGGTAATCCAAGCCACTGGGGTTTCTCTAGTTGTCTTATTAGTCTAAGTGATGATGGGTAATAGCATTTTAAATCATGGTGTTTTATTTTGCTATTTTATTTGGACTTTATTCAAACTATATAACTGTACCAGAGTGAATTCCATGCAGACAAAAATCATCAGGAGTACTTCTGCCATTGTTTCTTCAACCCATTAAGTCCCTCACCCAAGCATGCTCAACACCACCATCAAGGGCTGGTGCCACGGTCTCTGATGTGACCCTCCTCGCATGTGAGGCTGAGGTTGAAGCGAGAGCCACTGAGAGGCTGGAGAGAGACCACTTCCAAAGAGGTGGTGCATGCTGAATCCCTCAAACTTATGATCTTACTTATATAGAATCTGAAAAAGTTGAACTCCCTGAAGAAGAGAGTAGAATGGAGGCTACCAGAGGCTGAGGGGGTGGGAGTGGCAGGGATGGGGAGAAGTTGGTCAGCTGGCACAGAGCTACAGTTACATAAGAGGACTAAGTCCCGCTGTTCTGTTGTACAGTCTCTGTGGCTGTAGTTAATAGTAATGTATATTTCATTATTCTTATTTTTTGGTATTGGGGATTGAACCCAGGGACATTCTACCTCCCAGCTACACCCCCAGCACTTTTTATTTTTTATTATGAAATGGGCTCTCACTAGGTTGCTGAGGCTGGCCTTGAACCTGTGATCTTCCGGTCTCAGCCTCCCAAGTACTGGGATTACAGGCGTGCACCACCACACCTGGCTATATATTTTAAAGTAGCTAAAAGAGAGGATTTTAAATGTCCTCACTACAAAGAAATGATAAATAGTTGAGGTTTTTGATATGCTAGTTAACTTGATCATTGTACAAGAATACATGAATTGAAACATCACATCACACCCCATAAATATATACAATTAATATTTGTCAATTAAAAATAAAATAAAACTTTAAAAAAGAATGGTTACATAGGCCTAAATGTGAGCTGTCTTAGTAGATTGAAATAGTGACATTCAAATTAATGACCCTAAGCCAGGCGTGGTGGTGCATGCTTGTAATCCCAGTACTAGGTAGGCTGAGCCAGGAGGATTGCAGATTCGCAGCCAGCCTCAGCTATTTAGTGAGGCCCTCCATAACTCAGCGAGACCCTGTTTCAAAATAAAGAATAAAAAAATAGGTCTGGGAGTGTAGCTTGGAGGTAGAATGCCCCTGGGTTCAATCCCCAGTAACACACACACACACATACACACACACACACACACACACACACACACACACACACACACACCAAAAAAACAAAAAAAATTAATGACCCTAAAAGAGATTTATTTATTTATTTATTTGTAGTACTGGGAATTGCATTCAGGGGCATTCTGCCTCTAAGCCATACCCCAGCCCTTTTAATTTTTTTTGTTTTTTGAAATGGTATTGCTGGGTTGCTGAGAGTTTCACTACATTGCTGAGGCTGTCCTTGAACCTGCAATCCTTCTGTCTCATCCTTCTAAGTACTGGGATTACAGGGATGCACCACCATGCCCAGCTCTAAAAGGGATTTAATAGAATATAATTATATATCAGATCTGACACATTAGATTATAATCTACTTAATTGGATCAAATATTTTTTCTTTGGCATAGTATAATAATAATTTGACCAGTATTATATTGTAGATGCTTCTTGCATTTGTGTCTACATTCCTGGAAAGAGCATATGGGTCAGATTTTTACAAATGGAATTTTTTTTTTTTTAGTACTTGGGATTGAACCCAGGGTCATTCTAACTCCGAGCTATACCCCCAGCCCTATTTTTTATTTTTTATTTTGGGTCTCACTAAGTTGCAGAGGGCCTTACTAAGTAGGTGAGGCTGGCTGCGAACCTGCGATCCTCCTGTCTTAGCCTCCCAAGTACTGGGATTGCAAGTGTATGCCACCACACCTGGCTCCAAATGGAATAATTTTAAATACCATTGTAAAATTAAGATATTTGGGGACACTGGTCTGCTGAGCCAGGGTCCCCTCTTACTTACTGTCTCCATAGTCTCTGGACATGGAGTGAGTACCACTAGCTTGAGCATCCTTCCCTGGAACTGCTTCGGATTGTCTTTTTCACAGTATCAGTACCATTGAATCTGCCTTTCCTGTTTAAGGAACTCTGTATAAATTTTGGCCACTAAGTGTACTTTGTTTTCTGCTACATCTTTGGGTTTTTTTATTCTAGCAAATGTCTTCTCTGTCATTTTTAGGGATTTGGGACAGAAACGAAAGCAGGCCACACACTACTTGGGGCCCATCACTCTCCTTCGCTGTTCCATTTCTACATTAATAATCATGCCCTTATTTAGCTCTGAGAGAAACTAGTTTTTAATTTTTCATGTTACTTTGCTTAAACAGGTGTAACTGTTATGTTGAACAGATGAAATTTAAATGGTGCAATTATGGGCATGTGTATGTGTACACACACACACACACACACACACACACACACACACACACCTATTTCCTTTGCCTCCACTGCCTATTTATGCTGCTTTGTGGAGTTAGCTCTCCTTGTTAGTTTATCCTTGGATAAAGTCTTATGCAGGTACCATAATTTTTATGGTCATCCTCAGATAATAAAAAGTCTATTTGTCACATTTCAGTGATTAAAATATCTCATCAAAATGATACATTTCATTTAAGGTGAAAGCTTTTCTCCTCCTCTGGATATAGCCTGCTTCAGGCCAGTAAATTCTGCAGAGAGAAGAGGGGATGAGGGATGGGTGAGGTTTGCTGATTTTCTATTTCCCCACCTGCTCTACCCTTCCCTTTCTGCAGACAACTGGACAACTAGAAGGCCCTTTTGTGATTATTCAACTATTATTAATTACTTATCCAAGATTGTTTGTGACAAGAAATGGTTTTGCTATCTAAGAGTGATCAGGAAAAAAAAAATACAAGACTTGCCCAAGATTTATTTCTTCTAGGGATAGGAAAATAGCCATCCTATGAAAGCTTGTTTGAATATAGAGGGGAAAAATGAAATTATTTTTCTGATTGCACCCTACAAGTCTCATTTGCTCAAAATAATATTTATCGGAACCATTATAATCTATATGTGGCACTACCGAGTTAACCTAGATGTGAAAAGAGAGTATTTCCAAGGAAAAAACTACTGCCGAGAAAGAAGAATGACCTGTTTATTTATTTATTTTTTTTTTTGCAGTACCGGGGATTGAACCCAGGGGCATTCTACCTCTGAACTACACCCCCAGCCCTATTTTTATATTTTATTTATTTATTTTTTTAACGTGCTTTTATTGGTGCATTGGAGTCTTACATTGCAATGAATATCTATTTGATGTTAACATATATGCACACAGCTCTTGGTGCCCCCCCGCCTCCTCCCACCCGTATGAAGTACCAAGAATGATGTTGGTATATTTTCACATGTACATGTTATTTATGATAGTAATTCCATTAATTCCCTTCTTTCTTGCCCTCCCCCTTCCCTTGTACCACTTCC
>PVJS01030677.1:0-23928 GCA_004027185.1 Glis glis | reverse complement strand
TTTTTTTTTTTTTATACTTTATTTTGAGACCGGGTCTCACGGAGTTGCGGAGGGCCTCACTAAGTAGAGAGAGAGAGAGAGAGACCGGGAGAGAGAGATAGAGAGCTGAGGCTGGCTGCGAACCTGGATCCTCCGGTCTCCGCCTCCCAAAGTACTGGGATTACAAGCGTGCGCCACCACGCCCGGCTTTATTTTTCTATCTTTCAAGTCCTTAATTCTTTCCTTTGTCTTCTTCATTCTGTTGTTGAACCACTTTGTTGAGCTTTTTATTCCAGCGCGCGCGCACACACATGCATTCTACCTCCAAGTTACATCTTCAGCCCTTTTTATGTTTATTTTAAAATCGGGTCTTACCAACTTGCTGAGGCTGGCCTCAAACATGAGATCCTTCGAAGTACAAGTACTGGGATTATGGATGTGTGCCACTGCTCCTGGCTCAGTTATTATATGTTTTAATTCTAAAATTTCCATGTGATTCTTCTTTTAACTTTCTATTTCTTTGCTGAGACTTTCCACTTTTCTACTGCGGCTGTCCATATTTTACATTTGTTTTAGGAATATTCATAGCTATTCACTGAAGCATTTGTATGATATATACTTTAAAAGTTTTGTCACATAATTCTAACATCGGTGTCATTTCAGTGTTAGTATCTGTTATTTGTCTTTTCTCATCAAATTTAAGATCTTCCTGGTTTGGGCATCATTTTGGTGATTTTCAGTTGAAACCTGGATATTTCTGATATTTTAAGACAAGAGCTTATGTAAGTATTGTATTTTATCAGGTCTCCTCTGACACCCCTCTGGTGGTGAAGTGGGCTGGGATGGAGGACTGCCACCGGTTATTACCTGAAAGCCAGGCCCTGGACTTGGCTTCTATTGAGAACCCAGCATGGGGAGCTTCCCACAATGCCATTCTTTGGGTCCCAGGGTCTCCATTTGGTCTGCCTTCTATCTTTCCAGTTGTCTTATTTTCATGTTACACATAATGTCTAGGAGTTTTACCTGTACTTGGGGGGATGGAGAAGGCACTCCTTGTTTGATGGGACAGGGTGGGCCTCTGCTGATCCCCTGTGGCTGGGAGGGGCAGGGACACCTCCTGACACTGCCTCTATGGCACCATGGGTGGGGCATCCTTGGTACTACTGCAGTGAAAGTCCTGACCCACCAATCCGCCTGTAGAGAGGAGGCAGAGGGGCGGCTCATTACTACTGGGTGGGCCCAGGTGTCCGGGAGTTCTGTGCTTCTTCATTGACACTGGGATGGGTGGGTCTCATCACTGCTGACTGCTGATCAAAGTCCTTACTCTCCACTCTGTCCCCCTGATACCCCAGAAAGGAGGGGAGGAGGGCCTTGTCACCCCCAGGTAGGTGGGACTCCAGGCTCCCCATGTAGACTCTGCTACTTCAGGGATGTCAGGGGTGACAGCCCCTGCTCCCCGTTTGGCCTTCTCTGACAGGACCCCAGAGGGTCGGTGAGAGTGCCTCTCTCTGTCCTGGGGAGAGCAGAAGTTTAGGCCCATCGCGCAGCCTTGTTGGCGGGGTGCAGGTGGGGGCCTAGTCTTCTGTGGTGTCTGGCTGAAGTGAAGCAGATTGTCTCAGAGTTGCCTCGATTGCCCTTTTGGTGATCCTATGGCCAGACAGCAAGCTTTGCTCAGGACTGCACTTTTTTTATTTCTTGTCTGCAGCCTGGTCTTTCCAGGTTGCTAGTTTCTCCAATGTCCAGCCTGGGATATACGAGGCAAAAGGAAAACCCAGGGAGTTCACCGCCGCGCCGTGCCTTGTGTCCCGAGGGCCCTGGCTGGGTGGCCTTCTCCCTGATCTTTCTTCTGTTTGTTTTATATAGAATGCCCAGGGTTTCAGTGGATTTAGTGAGAGGAGTCAGGAAAATACGTCTATTTCATTTTCCTAGGAGGAGAAGTTGGCAGTGCAGACTTGAGCGAGTCACCCCAACTCTCTAATAAAGAATGACTGTGCCCAGTAATGAACAGAAAGCAGCTCGGTACATGACTGAGGGAGCCAGATGAAACCCAAATGATCTGAAGCGAAGGAGCAGCTTCCTGGTGCTTTGGGATGGAGAGAGATTAAGAGTGAGTCACCTGCTATTATTCTGCATGGATAATTGCTAGTCTAATGTGTGTGTGTGTGTGTGTGTGTGTGTGTGTGTGTGTGTGGTACTGGGGATTGAACCCATGGGCATTTTACCTCTGAGTTACACCCCTAACCCTTTTTTCCTTTGAAACAGGGTCTCCCTAAGTTACCGCATGCTGGCCTCAAACTTGCAATCCTCCCATTTCAGCCTCCCATGGTCTTTCTTTTACACAACTATAAGAAAAAAATTTATTTTTCACAACTAAGAAAATGTTTATTAAGCCGGGCGTGGTGGCGCACGCTTGTAATCCCAGTACTTTGGGAGGTGAGACCGGAGGATCCAGGTTCGCGGCCAGCCTCAGCTTGCTCTCTCCCTCTCTCTCTCCCTCTCTCTCTCTCTCTCTCTCTCTCTCTACCTAGTGAGGCCCTCCGCAACTTCGTGAGACCCGGTTTCAAAATAAAGTATAAAAAAATAGTGCCGGGGACGTAGCGCGGAGGTAGAACACCCCTGGGTTCAATCCCCAGTACCGCAAAAAAAAAAAGAAAAAGAAAATGTTTATTCACATTATAAAAGAATTCTTTAAAATAAATCCAATGTTTTATTAAATCCACTGATGAGTTAAATCTCAAAATTTTTACCTGCAAACGATTCCCAGGGCTCTTGCTTAGTGAGTGGCTGAGTGAAGCCCAGGCTCAGAGGAGCCCTGGAGCCAGGTAAAGGAGGCCCCAGGAAGGGCGTGGTGCACACAGGGCGGGAGTGCAGTCCAGAAGCCAGGTGACAGGTCAGCTGATCTGGCACTGAGAAGACCACTGGGACTTCAGGGAAAAACGTTTAAAAGAGTAGGGAGGAAGGAGCCAGCTTTCAGGTGGCTGAGAAGTAAAGGACTTGAGGAGTGGAAGTCTGGGAAGAAGAACCCACGAGAAGGAGGAAGAGGTGATGGTGATGCCCAGTGGAAAGTGGAGAGGAGGAAATACAGGGAACTCGTACTCTCTGTTCTTACCATTGTCCATTGTTATTCTATTATGGTCCTTTCAAAAGAAAGGCCAGAAGCCAGAGAAACAGAATGGATGTAAAATACAAAAAGAGAAATGATTCCAAAGCTGACTACTTTTAAAGTATATTTGACAATGACTAACATGGATATACTACTACTACTACTATCAATCTACTTTGATGACCGGTCATTTGGGGAATTTTACTTTTAATATGCCTTTGCCTTCCACTCTGGGCTCTGTTTGTGTGAATCAGGGCCCCAAGGTTCAGCTGTCGCAGGAACGCCTCGTGGAGCGTCTGACCCACGCCTCTCCGGCTGGCACTGCTTCTGCACAGCGAGCGAGCGGGAGGCTCCGTTCTGCACGTCCATCGCCCCGTGGCCGGGGCAGGCACAGAGACTGGAGGACTGCACAGGCGCTTTCCATGGCCAGAAGTAGGAACACGCCCCTGCAGAGGAAGCTGGGAGCGGCCCAGCGCTTTAATCACAAGCAATGAGCAACGCAGAGGAAGGTCTGCCAGGGTCTCCTGGAACACAACTAGTAAGGAGCCACAGCTGCGGTCCCTCGCTCCTCCACGGTGGAGCTGGGGGCAGGGAAGAGGCAGTGGCTCTTAATTAATCAGTGCTCTCTGGGCTATCGCTGGCTTTTTGCCCAAAACTGACTGGCTACTAATGCTGACTTCGTGTGTGTGTGTGTGTGTGTGTGTGTGTGTGTGTGTGTGTGTGTGTGTGGTACTGGGGATGGAACCCAGAGGTATTCTACCTCCTAGCTACACTCCCAGCCCTTTTTATTTTGAAACAGGATCTCACCAAGTTGCTAAGGGTCTCACTAAGTTGCGGGTCTCACAAGTTGAACTTGCATGATCCTGTCTCAGCCTCCCAAGTATCGGGATTACAGGTACACGCCACCATGCCGCGCTTGGTGATACTGTGTTAATGGTAGGCATTCACATGCTGGCCCCATTGTGAGGGTCCTGTGTGAGTTCTTTGGGGCTTCCATAGGGAGACTTGCCCATTGCGGGATTCCCTGGTGGGGGACCCTTTCTCAGATCCCAGCAGGGGTTTCCTCATCCAGGGCAACCCCATCAGGAGGGGCTCTGGAGAGCTGTCCCCAGCCACCTTCCCTGCTGCCTCAGGGGACGTTCACACCTTTTGGCCAAATAGGAGTGCCTGCTCTCTGCTGGTGACCCTTCTCCGCCTTCCTCTCTCCCTCCTCAGGAAGGTGCAGGGAGCAGACCAGCAAGCCCACTGCATAATCACGTCTCTCTGAACCGCAAATGCTCTCACCTGTCATCTTAGAGGCCCCCTGGGTTTAGAGGGGGTGCTGCTCTGTCCTGACCTCGCCTCATGAGTCACAGGTGTCCACCCTATTCTGTTGATTAGAAGACAGTCACTAAAGCTGGCCCATGTGCAAGGAGGGGGAATTGGATTCTACTCTTTTTGTGTGTGTGTGGTGCTGGGGATGGAACCCTCGGGCATTCTACCTCCGAGCTACAACCCCAGCACTATTTTACTTTTTTATTTTGAAACAGGGTCTCACTAAGTTGCAGAGGGCCTCACTAAGTTGCTGAGGCTGGCCGGGAACCTGCGATTGTCCTGTCTCAGCCTCCCGTGTTCTAGGATTACAGGTGTGCGCCACCACGCCCGGCTCTACTCTTTGAAGGGAAGAATGTCAAAGGCTTCATGGGCATCTTTTAAAGTCATCATGTGGCCGGGCATGGTGGCGCACGCTTGTAATCCCAGTACTTGGGAGGCTGAGACCGGAGGATCTGGGTTCGCGGCCAGCCTCAGCTACTTAGTGAGGCCCTCCGCAACTTAGTGAGACCCTGTTTCAAAATAAAGACTAAAAAAATAGGGCCGGGGGTGTATCCTGGAGGTAGAATGCCCCTGGGTTCAATCCCTGGTACCGCCAAAAAAAATAAAAAATAAAAAAAATAAAGTCATCAAGCTCCTTCAACATCATCTGGTTTAATGAATCATGCGGAATGAACAACAGTATCCACCAACCAGAGTCTGAAAGAAACGAATGTCTGACAGAAATCATTAAAATCTCAGAGCACCGTTGAAGCTGTTGGAGCTTTTTGTGTTCTATGAATATTTAATGGTGGGTAAAGGGATGTACTGCTAGACTCTTGGGAAATGAGATCCAAAAATCTCCAAATGCTCCAATATATTTCTTTCTGCCACAATTTAAAAAAAAACAACACTGAGCAAATGTTTACAAGTATTTGTGCAGGGGAGGCTTTAGTAACTAATATAATAAGAGAGCTGAGAGCGTGAGAGTCCGTATCTTCCCTCCCGCCCAGTCCCACCCTCCAGACGCCTCCTCTGGCAGAAGCCCACCCTCCATCTGCGTGGATGGTCAGGGCCAAAACCAATCCAGGAACAAGTTACTGTTTAGAACTGCAATGGTACTGATGTGGTCCATGCAGCTCTGCATTTAATCTTTTGGGGAAACCCTGGGCCTCATCAAGGCTGAACAACTTGCTCATAGATACCCCCCAGGCAGGACGTGAGGGGCCTTGTCCCCAGACCCCACAGCCTGAGCCCTTCCTCGCTGGGTGGAGTAGCCACGCGGAGCACCGACACATCACTCAACATGCAGGGAAGACCTGAGGTGGCTTCTGTTCCATTAAAAGGAAATCAATACTGTTGAGCTGAACTCAGAGAGGCGAACAAAGAATAGAGGACAGTTCAAACGAACAGAGAATAACAATGACCACTAGTTCTTAAAATGCAGGTACTGCCGGGCACGGTGGCACACATTTGCAATCCCAGCTACTCAGGAGGCTGAGGCGGGAGAATCACAGGTTCACGGCCAGCTTCAGCAACTGAACAAGACCCTGCCTTGAAATAAAAAAGAAAGAAAGAAAGCCAAGCATGGCGGCACACTCCTGTAATCCCAGTACTTGGGAGGATGAGAAAGAAGGATTGCAGATTCGAGAACAGCCTCAGCAATTAGTGAGACTCTCATCAACCTAGCAAGACCCTGTTTCAAAATTAAAAAAAAAAATATATATAGAAAAAAATATATATATATAAATATATATATATATATATATATAGGGCTGGGTGTATAGCTCAGAGGTAGAATGCCCTGGGTTCAATCCCCTGTACCAAAAAAAAGGAAGAGGGCTGGAGATGCAGCTTAGCTTAGAGGTAGAGCGCCCCTAGGTTCAATACTCAGTACTGCAAAAAGAAAAAAGAAAACACAGATACTTACAAAGACATTGTCACGAAACTCCGAGTTCTCCTGTCTATCACCCGTGAGGATTGGAGAGCCAGTGCATTCGCCCCAAGTTCGGGGCAGGGGAATGAGGGGAGTTGAAGGGGCCGGGAGAGACCTGGAGCGTGAAGATGCTGCCCAAACAAACACTTTGAGTGAGCGCCTTTGGTGGGCTGCAAATTGTGCCGGGAGATGCAAGCCACAGACTCAAAAGGCCCGCGAGAAATTCAAATCCCAGACCAGAGGGAAGGTTTGGAAAGAAATAAGAACAGCACAGGGTGACCCATGAAGCAACCCCAGGCACTGCCCAGCCCCTCTCTGTGGCACATTCACATCACAGGGGGATGGCGCAAGGGCCACAAACCCACGGGACAAGGATGGAGTGGCCTTAACCCCCCCCCCCGTACTGGGGATTGAATCCAGCAGCATTCTACCTCCAGCTCTTTTACTTTTTATTTTGAAACAGTCTCCCTAAGTTGCTGAGACTGGACTCAAACTTGTGATCCTCCTGTCTCAGCCTTCCAAGTACTACAGGAGTGTGACACCATGCGTAGCTTATTTTTAAATTTCTGAAACAGGGTCTCACTAAGTTGCTGAGGGTCTCACTTAGTTACTGAGGCTGGCCTCGAACCTGCGATCCTCCTGTCTCAGCCTCTCAAGTACTGGGATGGCAGGCATGTGCCACTGCACCAGGCCCAGTGTTCTTATTTTGATTCAAGGTCATCTGAGCCAGGACCGCTTTTAGGAACTATGATCACTCAATGAACAATTTTGAAATATGAAACTGTTGAAAATTAAAGGGCTTCCTGTTGCAGGAGGGAGGACGAGGAAAGGGGCCTGGTGGGAGGAAGGAAGTCACTTGGGAAACCGCGCAGGCTGACGCTGACGTGATGGAGAGCAGACAGGCCCGCGGGCAGATGTGCCTCCAAATCGCTCTAGAACTAATAAGGTCCCAGTAGACTCTTTCTTGAAAGAAGCTTTTAATGTTCCCGTGCACTGGCGGCGAGCTGCCCACATCCATCCCGCTCGGATCACAGCCTCGGAACGCGCCACCCTCCCTCTGGCTGCGGATTTTCCCGTCACTTCCCACCCAGGTCAACACTCGCGGCACCCGTCATCCTGCAAAGGTTCTGGAAATTAAGATCTCTGTCTGTTGGCACTGACTGCCGGACCCCAGAAGGACTTTCACGGGACTGTGGCCATTTAACCCAGTGAAGCTAACCAGGGGCCTAGACCTTCCAGAAATGGCTAATTCCATGAAATCTTCTTCTCAATAAAGGCAAAGATTACATGCATAACTAAGTGTGAATAATTTATTTTTATTTTTTTTTTTTTTGCGGTATTGGGGATTGAACCCAGGGGCATTACTACCTCCAAGCTACACCCCAGCCCTTTTTTTTATTCTTGATTTTAAAACAGGGTCTCACTAAGTTGCAGAGGGCCTCACTAAGTAGCTGAGGCTGGCCGCGAACCCGGATCCTCCGGTCTCCGCCTCCCAAGTACTGGGATTACAAGCGTGCGCCGCCACGCCCGGCTGTGTAATTTTTGGAATTCTCTTGGATATTTACTTTTCAGACCCACATTCTTGAGACTTGAGTTTTGAGTTCTGGAAAATATGGTAACTATAAATATTGTAAACTCTGGGTTCATCAGTACAGTCTGAGTATTTAATTATTAAATACAGAAGGAGAAGAAAAAGAGAAGGAAGAGTGGTATCAGTAGACGTCAAGCACACCGATGCAGACAGGCTTACTACCTGCATGTTAACAGACGATGGAATAGATGAGAGGCAGGCGGAGCAGAAACTCCGATGCCAGCACTGGACCCCGAGTTTGGCTGCCTCTGGTTCACTCACGTCCCTGTGCAAATGTTTCCTCCTCCCAGAGGCCTTCCTAGACCACGGCCCTGAAAGACCCCAGCGTTACCCACTCCCCCCGCCCCCCATCAGCTTGCTGCCCTTCTCCATCCCCTTACCCAACTTTATTTCCCTTCAGAGCACTTGTTTGCTAATTAGTTTGTTTAAAAACATGAGAAGGAATTTTGTTTTATTCCCCGTTTTATTGTTAATACCCAGAATCGTGTCTGAGACATAGTAGGTACTAAAAAAATGAATGAATAAAGGACCCTAAAGTTCAGGTATTTTTCATTACATCTCCCTAGAAGGGTATAGGAACAGATAGGTACATGCAAACACATTCAGAACGCTCATAACCATTTCTGTGACTGGGGGGAAGGATCACGGAGTTAAGGTTCACACTGGAGATGAGTCATCGACATTTCACCAAGAGCAAAGAGCAGCGGGCGCCTAGAAAGGGAGGGCCGCCGCGCTCGTCCACACGGACGCCTTTCCTGTCCTTCCCGTCCTTCCCGCCAGCTCTCTAAGGAATCAAGACACGGCACTCTTTTCACCAAGAGTCTGAGAATTTGGTCGGATGATTTGTCTTATTTTTGCTATACGAAGGACAATTTAATACCAAAACAAACCTCCGAGAGCCTTCAGATGGTTAATTCCACAACCACTAGCCCTCTTCTGACTCAGCAGCAAAAGCCACATCAACACAGGCGAGGACTCATTTATACCCCCACGCAAGCTCTGCAGTACTTCTGGAATAACTGTGACTTTTTGTCATTTAGTGATTTTTCTTTTTCTTTTCTTTTCTTTTCTTTTCTTTTCTTTTCTTTTCTTTTTTCTTTGTGGTACTAGGGGTGGAACCTAGGGGCCTTCTACCTCCAGGCTATACCCCCAGCCCTATTTTATTTTTTATTTGGAAACAAGGTCTCGCTAAGTTGCTGTGAGCCTCACTAAGCTGCTGAGGCTGTCCTTGAACCTGCAACCCTCCTGTCTCAGCCTCCCAAGTACTGGGATTACAAGCGTGTGCCACCACGCCCGGCTCAAGTGATTTTTGCGTTTAATGTTGGCTCAACTTCTGGGTCTGTCTGAGAGTTGGGAGATGGGCCTATACAAATACATTTCAAGAAAAAGGAATTAAACAGAGTATGGGCTCTTGGTGCATCTGGGGTTCTGTTTCTGTCTCACAAAACTTTCTCCCCTGGGAGATAAAACTTAAAAAAAAAAAGTGATGCCCGCAAGGGCGCGTGGTGAGGGCAAACGCCTGCTTCATACAGGCAGGAGAAGCGCCCAATAGATGTTGGTTCCCTGGACATGTATACCTTCCATATAACAAATACAGTACTGTGAATTCTAACCCGCGGATCTAAGAGAGCGGTTCTGCCTAGAACGGAGGGGTGGGCCGTGTCTGTGGGAAGAGAGATGGCTCTTCTTTCTAATACACATAAAGCAGAATGCTGTTGCACAGACCCGGCTTGCATTTTTATAATTACCCAAATTCTCTTCTTTTGTCAGAATTCATTCTCAGTAACAGCTTGCGCCATGTAGCAATCATGCTCTGAAGTGACTTGTAAACCACAGACACAAATATTTGGGCCAAGAATGTGGAATCCGCTGCTGTCGCATTCCATTATTTCTGGTGGAGCAACTCACTAACATTTTGGAATCTAGATCATAAATTATGCAGAGTCTCAGCAAAAGAGCTGAGGACACAAACTGCTGTAATAAAACTCCTGTTAGTGGAGCCATAGAAGCAGAACAAAGGAAAGGCGAAGATGGGAGGCCGTGGATGGCCTCTTCTGACAGGCCTTGTCCACCACTGTTAATGGCTGCACAGAATGAGGGTGTAACATTCGGGAAAAGATCTGATGGGCAGCATGCTGTCATTCAGGAAAGCCACACACAGCAGGCCCCTGAACAAAATGAGCTCTTTGAAGAATGCCCGAATGTTGCCATAAACTAAAGAGTCTAAATGCGCATGCAGCTGAGCCATCTGTACATTCCCCACGACTCCCAGGAGTGCGACGTGCCCCTCGACGTGACACGTGGGTGCTGGGTGCATTTTCTGTTGGGAGGGATTGTAAACGTCAGAGGGAGGGGGCTCCATGTTAAACGTGGCCTGAGCAAGTCACTTTCCCTCCCTGTGGACACTGAGCTGATGGACGAGCCGGGACTAAAGCCTGCATCTCTGGACTCTCACCCCCTGAGCTTTGTCTCGCAGCACAATGCCTTCGGCATGTCATTATTTGACAGATTGGTGGATGGTAGAACCATGGTTTGGCTATGGAATGTCTCCCAGAAAAGCTCATGTATTGGCAGTGCAGAAATGTTCAGAGGCGAAATAATGGAATCAGAGCTCTAATCTCATCAGTGGATAAATCCATCGGTGAACTAATAACTTGAATGGATTTACTAGGTGGTAACTGTAGACAGGTAGGGTATAGATGGAGGAGGTAGGTCACTGGGTGCGTGGCCTTGGGGACCATATCTGTCCTTGGTCTCTTCCTCTGTCTCTCTCTCTCTCTTTGCTTTCTGGATGCCACGATCTGAGTAGCTGTCCCCTACACTATGCTGTTTCTGCCTTGGAGCCGGCCAACTATGGACTGAAACTCTGAAACCATTAGCCAATTAGGCCTTTCCTCCTCTAAGTTGTTCTTGTCAGGTGTTTTGGTCACAGTGTTGAAAAAGCTAACTGAAATAGGTGGAGAGATGAGCAAATGGATAAATGAACAAAAGAAATGGACAGACAAAAGAACCCTTCTCTGTGGGTCACTGCTCAGAGTCAGAAAAAAATCAAAGAGGACACGCTATTGACATAATTTAGAAATAAAAACAAAGAAGAGAACTGAAAAGCCAGATGGACCGTGGTTGGTAATCATTTCAACAAGCCTTTACTGACTCCAGCAAGTCTTTCTTTTCAATTGTAACAGTGTGTTGGACAACACTGGTACATGTATATCCCCAAAGGAATAATGAGCGCGGGAACACAAGTGAACATCCTTTAAACAGGACTGCTGCTGTTTGACGACCATTTAGCCTGACTTCCTTTCTCAAGGCGCACCTAAGTGAAGGAGAACAGAGACGGTGAAGCGGGAGACAGCCAGGACAGAGAAGGCCTGAAGTCAGGCGCACACGCTATGAGCACACCACTACTGCAATGACTGCAGACACATTTAGAAGAAAACAACATGTTTTCAGGATCACATAGAAGGTCTAAAATGTTAAAAGAGGGGAAAAAAGGACTCAGTCAAAGTTAAAACCATATAAGGGAAGAAAGCTATTTTTTCACCAGCCTAGGAAGAAACTTCTAGTGAAACCCACAGCACAAGGGAAACTAATTCCAATCATCTGCCTGGGTCAGGAATCTGCAAGTTTCTCACAAAGAGAAACTAAATTTCCCCAGAGCCTTGACATCACTCGGAGGAGGAGGGGCGGGAGTGGAGACTCAGAAGTGCCAGGTGGCACCAGCAGTGCTCTCGAGACAAGGGGGAGGTCTCAGTCTGACAGCGGCCACTGTTTCCTGAGCCTGGACTTGTGCAGGAGCCGTGTGAAGTGTCTCACATGCACAGGCTCATGTAATCCCTACGGGGCTGCGCCCTCATGCCCACCCTGGAGGTTCTATTCTTAACCTCGTTTCGCAGCTTACGTAACTTTCCCCAGACCACACAGCTCCCACAGCAGAGCTACAATTCAAGGCTTGGGTTTTCCTGCCTCCTGCTGCTGCAGGCTCCCGCCTCTGAGGGCCTCAGACGCCATGGCTTCCGAGGCTTCACAGTGGAAGACGGTTTGGACATCCCCCAGATACACCGTCAAGTTCCTTCAAGACATTGATCTGAGATCATCGGTCAGAGTTTCAAAAATCTGGGTTTGCCGTTGTGAGCGACTGGCAGTTGTCTTTCTTTGGTAAAAACCGTCTGGAAAGTCAGAAGTGCTGTGCTGTGGTCATTCCTTTCCCGAGTCTGCATTTTAACATCCAGCTAATTGAGATGAGTGGAGACATCTGTAAGCTTCTTTTAAAAGAGACAAATCTCTTGGCGTACAATGCCAGCAGTACCATTTGCTGAGTGCTTGCTATGTGCTAAGCACTACTCATCAATTCATGTGGCATCAAAAATTAATAAGCCGAGTGCTAAGCACACGGAATACAAACACACGCGGCAAGGAGCGGCAGGTCCTCCAGGGGCTGGCAGCCGTAGGGGAGGCAGACAGGCAGGCAGACCACAGCAACGGAGCCTGGGGACTGGCCCCGGCTGCCCTGTGTGGGTGAAGACCCTGACTTGGATTTGAGAAAGTTCCTTGGAGGCAGTGGCCTCTCCCACCACCATCCAACGAAACTGGGATGAAACCCAGAGCTGCACAAGGGGCACAGCTCTGGACAGTGGGCCCAGGGTCGCCTCACTTTGAAGCCACGTTGTCTATTCCTTGCTACAGCCTTACAGGAAAATATCCTCCTTCAGTGTTTTGCCACACAATTATGGGCGGGGGGGGGGATGAAACAAGGAAATCATATTATCCACTAGGTGTGCAGTCATTAATGTGACTCTTTAGTCATCAAAGCATTTTTGCATTCGCATCCTCATGTGGGCGTGATGCCAGTCTTGTGAAGAAGAACAAATACATTATCATTGCCTTGTTTTTTTCACATCACAAAACTGAGGCCCAGGAAGGTGAAGTGATTGCCCAAGGCCATGCCCAAGGTCTTGCAAAAGGTAAGGCCCTGAGCTCAGTTGGGGCCCCTGATATCTACCGGCTCGCGGTGTAGCCCTGCTTGAGCGTTTCTGTGGTCCCTAGGACGATGGCCTTCCTCCACCCGTCCCTCAACAGTGGGTTGGAGTCGGCATCTGGGCTGAGTCCTTCCCCTCAATGTTTCAATTTGGATTTTTATGGGTCTCTCACATTCCAAATGTTTCTTGTCAGAAAGATGTCAGCTGGTGAGAACGGAGAGTGTGTCAGCAAGAGAGGACAAGTTCAAAGAACAACCTGCACTTCTTGCCCCTGGCGCCATCTTCGACTCTCCTCCTCACCCCCCTCTTCTTTTTTTGGTACTGGGTATTGAACCCAGGGGTGTTCTACCTCCAAGCTACACTCCCAGATCTTTTTATTTTTTATTTTGAAACAGAGTCTCAGTAAGTTGCTGAAGGTCTCACTAAATTGCTGAGGCTGGCCTCAAACCTGGGATCCTCCTGTCTTAGCCTCCCAAGTATAGGATTACTGCTCCACTGCACCTGGCTCCACCTTGGACTTTCAGTGGATTGGAATATCAGATCCATTTGGAAGGCTTTTCAGTAGCATTTTCACCTTTCTTTTAGATCTTAGTTTTGTGTTAACAAACGGCACACTCTGCCCATGCATGATGCAAAACTGTGCTGATGATGTTTGTATTTATTATGTGTCAGCCCTTGTTCTAAGGGCTTTACACATTTTAAATCATTTAATCCTCATGTCCATCTTGTGAGATGGCTGCTATAATTACCCCCATTTTACAGGTGGAGAAATGGAGGCAGCTGGCATCTTGTCCAAGGTCACAAAGTCGGTTAAGTGGCACAGCTGGGATCCCAGGCCAGGCCATCTAACTCTAGCACTTACATTCTTCACAAATAGGCTACTTGTAGGGTGACTCTGTGTCCCAATAGAGCCTGAGGCTGTCCCAGTGATCAAGTATATGTCTACCCCAGCTGTACAACACTGCAAGCCCATACATTGGTTCAAAGCTGAGCCATTTGTGGCTGGGGCTTCTAATGACCAAAATGAAGAGAAAGCAGCATAAGACCTGAGCAGTTTCTTTGCTACAAGAAGAAGAAAACAGAACAGCCCAGCAGGGTGCCTCTGCAGAATGTCACAGCCCGGGGAGAGATCAGGAAACCTTCAGCGAAGGGCTTAGCGCGCAGGCGCTTCTCGGTCCCTTTGTCATAGGCAGAGTAGTGTGAGTTCCTCTCTGATGACAAAAGGGGCATCTTTCTCCATCAGGCATTTAAGGAGTACAGGAGCTGTCAAGGCAGACGTGCCAGCTCTCCTGACGGTGCCACAAACTGGAGGGCGCCATCTGCTTTGCTAAGGCTGACAGTCTGAGATTCCTGGTTCAACTCCAGAGCTCCTTGTTGTGAAGGGCTCCATAACTTTAGTCCATTACCTTCTGCTTACTGAGTCACAGAGCATATTATATCTCCCTCCAGAGCACTCCAACAGCTGGGCCATGTTATAAGCTGTCTTTGTCTTATTTGGTATGAGATAATGGATTTGGTGGAACCTCCCATCTGAATCAGGGAAACGCAATTACGGCATCGCCGTTGTTTCAAAGAAGTGGCCAACTCTGGGGTCTGGCTGCGGAATGCAAATCTGTGCCTGCTTTCCCACCGAGGCTGTTCTGACGAGGCTTGCTTTACAGGCGTGCTGGACCAAGCGTTTACTTCACTTTTTAATTGGTCTTGGAAACATTTTAAATGGCACCAGTGCAATTTTTACTAGAAAATGAAAGCGTTCGCTTCCTCGAGTCGCTTAACTCTTCGGTAGGAGGCGGGAAGGACGCTGTTTGAAACACACTGAATGTGGGGCGCCTGACTCAGGAGCTAACAGAGCTGTCTGGAAGTCAAGTGGGGACAAGCTGAGTCAGCGGTACCAGCTCAAACTTGCAACCTGGCTTGACTCCAATTCAGCAAGCACATTTTCTGCTGTGTCAGAGAGAGCCCTAAGAGGAATTTCTGGAACGACATGCAGAAAATGGTTCTTGGTGAAAAGCTACTTTTTGAAGTCACCATGAAATTACTAATTATGCTGAAGAGAGTCTTAAACACTTGAGTCTCTTGTGGATTTCATGCTGGAAGAGGGGAGACTTCAGGTTGTGGTGTAGAGCGAGAGGCCATGGCTGCGTCCTGCATACGCTCTGTACGTGTGCTCTTGCACGCCCGGTGTGAAATGGGGACACATGAATGGGGACAAAAAGCAGTGGTGGGCAAAGAGAAATGCTCATTTCCCAGTTTTTCCAGTTACAATGTCACATCATCCTGGTCCCTTAGAAATGCCAGAACTGGGGCTTTCTTTTACAATGTTTAGCCATTTTCTTTAGAGAGGTGCTGTTCCACTGTATAAAGAGCCCACACTCTGGTTTCAGACAGCTCTGGGCTAAACCCCAGCGCTGCCACCATTTGCTCTGGGGCCTTTGACAACTTAACCTCTGTTCTTTGTTTCTCCTTTCTAAGTGGGGATAATGAGTCCCATCTTTTTGAATTTTTAAATGAAATAATGAGCTCTGCATAAGAAGCTACGCCACGTCTAGCACGGGGGGGCACTCGGGGAGTATCATCACCCTTTCATCCTAAGCCTCTTAGAGGTGTGCTGGAGAGACCACAAAGGCCTTCTCACACAGTCTCTGTGGAACCTATCATTTGAATACCTCGAAAATGAAGCCAGCAACAGTCTCCTAAGGCTACATGTTAAATACAGAGGAGAATAGACTATTAGGTTCATGTACTTGAAAGAAAAAACAGTGTGATATCCTAGTGATCTTCTTGTCTAAAAGTCGTAAATATTAGGACTCTTCAAACCTGCACAAAGGGGCTCATTTTAGCCATGCTTTGTAAACTTCTTGGATGAAGATCCAAAAGGTTAATATATTATTTAGTTAGCCTCCTAATTAGACTGTCTCATTTAGCTTATAGGGCAGAGGATTGTATAAAGGAAGGAGAAAAATCTGTTCACTTCAGTATTTCTCCTATTGGAAAGGAGTGAAATTAAAATGGTATCATAAAACCTAATCATTGCTTGCTGGCTTAACTATTTCTCAAGCTCATTATATTTTTAAGTTTTACATTTAACACATTTTTATATTTGAAAAAGTTTTAAGCAGGCCATGGTGGAGCACGCCTGTAATCCCAGTACTTGGGAGGCTGAGACAGGAGAATTGCAGCTCCGAGGCCAGCCTTGGCAACTTAGCAAGACCCTCTGTAACTTAGTGAGAACCTGCTTCAAAATAAAAAATAAAAAGGCTGGGAGTGTAACTCTAAGGTAGAATGCCCCTGGGTTCAATCCCCAGTACCAAATACAATAAGAAGGGACTGGGGATGTGGTAGAGCACTTGCCCAGCATGTGCCAAACCCTGGTTTCAATTCCCAGTGCTACAAACAAAAACTAAAATAAAACACTTTTCAAAAGCTGGGCATCGTGGTGCACACCTGTAATCCCAGTACCTGGGAGGCTGAAACAGGTGGACTGCAAGTTTGAGGCCAGCCTCAGCAACTTAGCGAGACCCTGTTTGAAAATAAATAATAAAAAGGGCCACGGTATAGCTCAGCAGTAGAGCACCCCTGGGTTCAATCCCCAGTACAAAACAAATTAAAACATGCGGAAATCAAGTCCCAGCTTCATATGCGTTGTCTTTCCATGGGGAGGGGATACAAAGAATTTCAGATATTCAGAGTAGGAAAGATTTTTCAGTATTGTTTATACCAGTGACAGTGTCCAGGTACAATATAAATTGTTCAGAAGTTGCCACTGCTAGAACAACTCCCACGCCCGGGCCCGGCTCGGGATCAGAAGCAGCAGCAGGACACCTGCACTCAACCACAGCAATACGTCACGCGCTCAAGAACACAGTGGTGAAAGAGCAGGTGGCTATTTGCACTTGGGCTCCAGTTACCGGTGCCCAGCTTGTCCCGCAGGGCCTGGCTCTCGTCGCCCACATCCACGCAAGTCACCTGTGTGGCTATGGTGTGCACGTCGTTGAACATTAACTGCTGCTGGGCAGGTGTCGGAGGTGATGCACTGCTGCGGGCTCCTCCTCAGCGATGGGCTGACGCCCCTGTGGGCGGGCTGGTTATAAAGCTCACTCGCTCCTGTGCTCCCCTCTGCCTGGCACCTGCTAGCCTGCACTTCCGCCCTGTTAGGACACGGCGAGAAGAACCTCATCAGACATGGGCCCTTGATCTTGGAGCCCCCAGCCTCCAGATCTATGGGGCACATACACTTCTGTGGCTGATAACTGAACTTAGCCTGTGGTATTCTGTTACAGCAGCGGAAGATAAACTGAGACACACTCCCACTGTGGACCAGACATTAGCCACTAGCAAGAAGAACAGACATGTAGAAGCTCAAGATACATGACTCGCCAGTTCTTAGAGTTTATGGTCAAGCTGGTAAATGATTATAATACCTAATAAGTGTTATGCAAGAAATGTTAAAGAAATAGAGATAGACACTAAACATTCTGGAAGAATTTGAAAGGTGTCAGAGTAATGTGAGTTTTGTCAAAGTACAAAAGAACAAGTAAGACTTTATAGCAGGACAGGAGGAAGATACTGGGGCAGAACCAATGGCCTCAGGACAGGCACGGAGGAGTGAGTGAGCTCAGAGGTTTGGGGGAACGAACGTGTAAGAAGTGGGGGAGGCAGAAGGTGACATTAAAGAGACAGCTGAAGCCAGGGCCTCGGAGAGCAGTTCTCTGCCTCCTCCCGATGTAAATGACACCCATGTCGCTAAGTACTCTTCCTTCAAGCCCTTCAAATGCTTATTCTGTCCACCAAACCAGCATGGTTCCTGGTACACAGAAGATGCTCAATAAACACCTTTTGGATGCTGGGGCTTGTTGAAGAATCCCAGGCCGAGGGCCCTGGACCTCGTCCGGAAGGCAGTGGGGACCACGGCGGGGTCTAAGCACAGAAACGGCATGGTGGGGTTGAGCAGTTGGAGCTTCAGCAGGGGACAGGGAGCCAAGTGAACTGAAGTGAAGGAGAGGCTGGAGACCGGCATGGATGAGCTGTCACAACGACTCAGGCACAAAATGACAAGGGGCTGAGAAAACAGCCCTGCAGACACACGCGAGCTCGCTTCGGAGGTGGGATTCTCGGGACTTTTGACCGACCTGATCTGGGCTATGAGGAAGGCGGGGATCTGGAATTCTGAGATTTCCAGGTTGTACACTGAGGGGATTCTGTTACCATTCTTAGAGGTGGAGAAAACACAATGAGCAATCACAGACGTGGAGAGACCTATTCAGGCAGATGGAGACGTCAGGGAGGAAGGACTTGATAGATGACTCTGGTGGAAGTCAGACCTGGGTTTGGGGAGTCTGTGTATGGTAATGACAACCATGAGCATGAATGGGATCAGCATGTCAAAGAAATATCTACACTCCCACGTTCATTTCAGAATTATGTACAAAAAGGTATGGACGCAACCTAAGTGTCCATCAGCGGATGAATGGACAAAGAAAATGTAGTATATACATATGGTAGAATACTATACAGCCTTTAAAAAGAAGAACATATTGTAATTTGAGACAACATGGATGAGCCTGGAGGACATTATACTCAATGAAATTAGTCAAATACAGAAAGATAAATACTATATAATCTCATGTATATGTGGAATCAAAAGAAGTTAAAATTATAGAAGCTAAGAGAAAAATGGTGGCTACCAGAGGCTGGGCAGGGGCGGGGAAAGGAGAAATGTTGGTCAAAGGATATAAAGTTTCAGTGATATAGAAAGAATAAGTTTCAGTGATCTATTACCCAGTCATCATGGTGACCATAGTTGTCAATAAGTATTATATATTTCAAAATTACTTAAAGCGTAGGTTTCAAATGTTCTTACCACACATACAAAAATGATGAATAGGTAAAATTGATAAATAGGTAAAGAGATGCTAATCAGCTAGACTCAATCTTTCTACAATGCATACATTTATCAATATCACATTGTACCCCATCAACATATAAAATTATAATTTGTCAATTGAAGGCTAAAAAAAGGAAAAAAGAAAGGCATACCATTTCAAGTCTACCTTGTCTTAGAATGTTTTTAAAAATAAACCTTTAATTAAAGTATTAGATACAATTAGAATGGTATAAATCATATGCACCCAGCTCAACAAATGTCACAAAGCACAATGTCACATAAAGCACTCGATCCCGAAGCAACATTGCCAGAGCCCTGACCGTGCTATCTGGAGAGCGTGCCACAACCCACCTCTAACTACAGCTGTCCTCAAACAGAATGCTCCGGGAGGGGAACCACGGAGGCGACCTGAGCATCATTTGCTAAACCATCTCCAACGTCTATCGAAGAGGCCCAAGCTGGGCTCTCCATTTTCTGCTGCTACCTTGATTTTCACCCCCCAAAAAAAATCAGTCAAAAGCAAATTCTTCCAAAGTCGCCCCCAAACAGATGGGTCCCTCAAGGAATGAACATGAGAGTAAAAGCAGAGCCAGATGATTCCAGAAGACAGACCTCTGAACTCAGTGCAGTCACATGGCAGGGGTCCAGTGGGCAGCGCCCAGCACAGATGGCAGGACCCAGGGTCACAGCTGCCGTCGCCGTCGCTGGCAAAGCAGAGGGTCATGCAGGAGCTTTGCAGATGGAAAGTCTTGGGGCCGGGCAGGTGTGGGAGGTGCCAGCACCAGGTGTGGGTGGCAGGAGCCAACGACCAACACACTGCGAGGCTCCTTCCCCACTGCACGGTGCCAGGCAGCTCAGCTCCTGGGAGAGAGCCACAGAAGAGGGGCTGGGGCCGGGCGAGTACCAAAATGGCGGGCAGTGCCACCCAAGTCCGAGAAAAAAAAACCTGTGTTGAGAAGTCAGCGTTCCCCAAAGCAGTCCTCGAGCGCTCCTCTCTGAAGTCCTGATGGAAGGGTTAGCAATGCTCGGGACCCGGCTCCTGATGGGAAAGACCCCCACGGGGCCTTTGACTCAGAAACCTAGCCAGCCTCCCTGTTCATAACCGTTCGGTGAAGAAGGAAAGCCCTCCAAGCACTAATTAGAAAGATAGAGCTGTTGTGTTTTCCTCCTGATCACCTTATCTTCTCTATTCTGTTCTTGAAGACTCAGCTATTAAAAGAAATTAAGTAATTCATCAAGCCCATTTCAATTACCTGCTGCTGATAACATCAGATTACAATTAGCATCTACAAATGAACCAAGTGCCAACTGCCAAGCTGAAGCATAAGCTAATTTACGGCTCGCCTCTGCCTGCTGGAGAGGCTCTGGGGCCTGGCACGGGTGCCCGCTCCGCGATCCCACGGCGGCCCTGCAGCCTCCCGCCACAGTCCAAAGGGCAGGTCCCACCAAGATTTACTGCCCGCTGCCTCGCAAGCATGTTTACAGACGCTCTGTATCTGTAAGCAAATCACTGCTCTTTGAAGCAGCAATGTCTAGACAAGCAGGGTGACAAATGTTGACCTACAGGAGCAAGTAAATATTATTAATATTTATTAGGTACTGATAGGCACGGGGCCCAGAGCAGGATGTCGAGTCATAACCTAAGGAGGGCCTGAATCACCTTCCATGGGTCCTATGGGGCCTGAACAGGAAAATCTCCTGCTTTGGTTGACGGTTTCCATTGTTCATGTCCCTTTTTAATAGGGATGGGGCATTCTTGTTCCTGTCTCTTAGACATCTAGAAAAATCTGTTTTAGAGCCTGGCACATATTAATTTTTTATATTTATATTTTTTCTTTCTGTGCTGTAGATGAAAACCACAGGTGCATAGTTCGCTTCCCGTGGGGGGGCCTGGTTTGACTTGGACGATCTGCTGATCTAGTCTGGGCTTCTCAAGCAGATGAACTAGCTATGCAGTGAGCGCCAGGGCTCTGAGGGGCTGAGGACTGTGGCAGAAGAGAGCGGGCCGACCTGGCTGGGATCCCGCCTCGGCAGCTTAGGGCCTGTCGCGTAGCTTCATAGTGAGGGTTAAGGGAGATGTTTGCGCCATGGTGGTGGCGCACACCTGGGAAGGCTGAGACAGGAGGATCTCAGGTTCATGGCCAGTCTCAGCAACTTAGTGAGGCCCTCTGCAACTTAGACCCCATTTCAAAGTAAAAAATAAAGGAAATGTTTGCAAGGTGCCTGGCTCAGTGCACATAATCAATAGACATCAGCTTCCCCCAGGCAAAGGATGTGGAGGGGGGGGCAGCTATACCATCTTGCACCTGGGCAGAGCAGGGACGCTGCGCCAAAGTGGCCTAGTACCCTTCTGGAGGCCCGTTCCCATTTCCCTCTTCCTGCAAGGGGCCTGGGGTGCACTGAGAGAAGAAGGTCCTTTGGCTTTTGGTGCTAGGCCAGGGAATCCAGCATAGCTTCCGCCCTGTCCTTGAGAATGTTCTCTCATGGAAAGATCCAAGACCGGAAGTCCTGTCCTGACTACCTCTGACTCTGTGACCTCAGTTAAGTCACAGATGCCCCTTAATCTTTGGATCCTCATCAGTGAATCAGAAAATAGTAGTTTAGCTCATAGGGTTACTGGGAGGACATACAAGAACTGTAAAACACAAATAGCATGGATTCACGTTCCTATACCAAGAACTTCTGTGTGAGACCTCAACACCTGTTTTTTTGTTTTGTTTTTGTTTTTGTTTTGTACTGAGGATTGAACCCAGGGGTATTCTACCTCTGAGCTACATCCCTAGCCCTACTTTATTTAGTTATTTATTTTTATTTTGAAATGGGGTCTCACTAGGTTGCTGAGAGTCTCATACTTGCAGAGGCTGTCCTCAAACCTGTGATTCTCCTGTCTCAGCCTCCCAAGTACTGGGATTACAGGCGTGTACTACCACACCTGGCTCTCATACACCTTTTGACATCTTGAGAGGTTACTTTGAAGATGGCCCCATATGTCATTCTGTGGATTTCCAAAGGAAAACACTCAAGTAGTATAAATTAATTGCTACCTATAATTCTAAATCTTTTATCTGTAAGGCTAGGTTTCTGTCCACCTAATGAAAACACAACATATAAAAATATAAATGTCAAAAGCATAAAAGAAAGTGATTACTATATTATGGAATTTTTTCTTCCAAAAAAGTAATTTATTATAAAATTGTTTAGAATATCAAGTTTCACGTGTATTCACATGAATGATTTAATTCATAAAATCTATTCAGGAATAGTATGTAATATTGTTCCACCTGACCCTGGAAATTCAGAATTTAATTTTTTTGAAGTCCTGGAATCAGAACAGCTGAAAACCACCATTTGTAGTGACTTGTTTTCCTGTACTTTAAGTAAGAGGAATTGTGCATACACCACAACGTCTGACCATTGACACATGACTCCCGGGAAAGTTTAAAAGCACAAGGAAGGAAACAAAAGGCCAGCATCATCTCGTGAGCTCTTACTGAGCCCTGTAAGCTACAAGTCTCCTGAGACTCAAGGAGTTCAAACACATCAAGTTTTTAACCTTCCTGGGTCTCGATTTTCTCATATGTAAAATCAGCTAATATTCTCAACCTCCTAAGTCTGTGGGGGAGATTAGACATGGAAATGAACAGGAGCCTGAGGTGCAGGGCAGGTTCAGACCCACGCTCACAGCATGAAAGCCAAACGCGTCAAGAGGGCAGGCGCCAGGCCGACTGCGTTCACTGAAGGAGCGAGGCCAGGGCCGTCCCGCAGCTACTGTCCACCAAGTACTCGTCGAGCAAAAGAGCGATTGGGAAAGTGAACAAGTGAACCAATGAACACCAGCCCCACCTCCCTTTCCTTCCCAAATAAGCTGGTTTTGGATATAAAACTTGTGTGTGTACCGGGGATTGAACCCAGGGGCATTGTACATCTGAGCTATACCCCCAGCCCCTTTTATCTTTTATTATTTTGAAACAGGGTCTCACAGAGTTGCAGAATGTTTTGCTAAGTTGCCAAGGCTGGCTTTGAACCTGCGATCCTCCCATCTCAGCCTCCCAAGTACTGGGATTACAGGCATGTACTACCATGCCCAGCTAACAGTTTTTTAAAATTTTTTACTAAATAGAGACAATTATTTTTTATAGATGGACTGCTAGGTGTTTGAGCTCAGGCCTTAGTGGGAAGCACTTTCCATCTCTATATTTGACCCTTTATGAGAGACAGCTAGGCCTGTGACTGATGTGTGTGGCTGGCGGCTCCTGAAGCAGTCTCCCCTCTGCCCCTGCTCCACTAGCCAGCTAAGTGGTCACCTTTCATGTCAGAGAGGGAGAGAAAAGAAAGCGAACCATCCCTTTCTTCTCTCCCTTCTCACTTTCCTAACAGCAACTTTTCCCAAAAGCGAGCTGAGAGGCCATTCTGCCTGGTTCCTGGTAGATGAGAAAGAAGATTCATGATTTTCAAAGTGACTTTAATCGGGACGTCAGTCTGGAAACCTACTCTACAGCAAGTCCGAGGTTTGATTGCAAACTGCCTAATTTGAACCATAACGAAGGCCGCCCAAACAACAGAGGCTGCGGAAGCACCGTCACACAACTACAGTTGTAGTGAGCGAGAAAGGTGGCCATTTATAGGCCAAAACTTGTTTTGTTTGTGGTACTGGGGATTGAATCCAGGGGCATTCTACCACCAAGCTACCCCCAGCCCTATTCTATTTTTATTTTGAAACAAGGTCTTGCTAAGTTGCTGAGGCTGACCTCAACCTACGATCGATCCTCCTGTCTCAGCCTCCCAAGTTCTGGGATTATAGCTGTGAGCCACCACGCCCAGCTGCCAAAATTTACATTAATATTATCTTCTCAAGAAAGAAGTGCTTAGAAAATAGCTGGCTCCTCTTAATGGTGTATAAAAATTCTGAAGAAGCCGGGCATGGTGGCGCACGCTTGTAATCCCAGTACTTTGGGAGGCGGAGACCAGAGGATCCCGGTTCGCGGCCAGCCTCCGCTCTCTCTCTCTCTCTCTCTCTCTCTCTCTCTCTTTACTTAGCGAGGCTCTCCGCAACTTCATGAGACCCGGTTTCAAAAATAAAGTATAAAAAATAGGGCCGGGGGTGTGGCGTGGAGGTAGAACGCCCCTGGGTTCAATCCCCGGTACCGCAAAAAAAAAAAAAAAATT
>PVJS01030676.1:0-23929 GCA_004027185.1 Glis glis | reverse complement strand
CGGCTTATTTTATTTTTTGTGGTACTGGGGATTGAACTCATGGGCATTCTATCTCTGGGATTACAAGCATGCGCCACCATGTCCCGCTTCTGTTTCTGTTATTTTTAAATCACAGTTGCCTCCTTTTTAGCCTTTTGTGTGTGTGTGTGTGTGTGTGTGTGTGTGTGTGTGTGTGTGTGTGTTGGGATTGAACCCAGGGGTGTTCTACCTCCGAGCTACACCCAGCCCTTTATATTTCATTTTATTTACTTATTTATTTACTTTTGTGGTACCAGGGATTGAACTCAGAGGCATTCTACCTCTGAACTATATCACAGCCCTATTTTTTTTTTTTTTTTGCGGTACTGGGGATTGAACCCAGGGGCGTTCTACCTCCATGCTACACCCCCGGCCCTATTTTTTTATACTTTATTTTAAAACCAGGTCTCACGAAGTTGTGGAGGACCTCACTAAGTAGAGAGAGAGAGAGGGAGAGAGAGCTGAGGCTGGCTGCGAACCCGGATCCTCCGGTCTCTGCCTCCCAAAGTACTGGGTTTACAAGCGTGCGCCACCACACCTGGCTCCTATTTTATTTTTTAAAAATATTTATTTATTTATTTATTTATTTATTTATTTATTTATTTTTACGGTACTGGGGATGGGACCCAGGGGCATTCTACCTCCAAGCTATACCCCCAGCCCTATTTTTTTATTCTTTATTTTGAAACAGGATCTCACTAAGTTGCAGAGGGCCTCAATAAGTAGCTGAGGCTGGCCACGAACCTGTGATCCTCCTGTTTCAGCCTCCCAAGTACTGGGATTACAAGCATGCGCCACCACGCCCAGCTCTTATTTTTTATTTTGAAACAGGGTCTCACTAAGTTGCTGAGGCTGGCCACGAACCTGTGATCATCCAGTCTCAGCTTCCCAAGTACTGAAATTACAGGCGTGCGCCACCACGCCCGGCTCCTTTTAGCTGTTTTGAAAGGCGAGCTGTTCTAACTAGTGGGGCCCTTCGCGAGTGACCTGGGTCGGGAGGGGACTTGGTTTCTTCCTTTCTATTCATCTGTACCCCCAAAGGTGCATCAGGATGGCTGGGGGGGAGTTGGGGCTAAAGGGATGAGGGTGGGGGTTCTGCCAAAACCCAGACAGGGGACCCTACCCAGACAGAGAGGGAGCGAGGGCTTTCTGAGAAGGGGACCCTTGGACTGGGCCGCTGTTTATTTTTTGAATTATAATTCTTCAGGTCTGTCCCCTGTCCCCACTCCGCACCTCCTCTCCTTACAAAAGTGAAACAGGCTCACTGTAGAAATTCTGGAAACCACAGGGAAGGATCAAGAAGAAAGGTGGACTGTCTGCAGTTCGCCACCCTGACGGAGCGGCTGTGAACATTTTGATGTCTTTCTTCCCCATCTCTTTACTAAGCTGAACTTTGAAGGAAGCAAAGAGTAGGAGGCAGCTGGGTGGGGGAGGAGCGTGGTGAGGGATTTTAAGCTCGGGAAAGCTCTTGGAAGAAGCTTCTAGAAGTCTCGCAGGCCACTGAGTTAGGGCACCCAAGGGCAGGTGTTGAGAGAAAGGGTCTGCGGCTGGGGGCGAGGGAGGGGGCTGGAAACCTGGTGTAGCCCTGTGGGCTTTGAAATTGGGAAGTGGTAGCCGGGCGTGGTGGCGCACGCTTGTAATCCCAGTACTTGGGAGGCGGAGACCGGAGGATCTGGGTTCGTGGCCAGCCTCAGCTACTTAGTGAGGCCCCCCCCCGCAACTTAGTGAGGCCCAGTTTCAAAATAAAGAATAAAAAAATAGGGCTGGGGGTGTAGCTTGGAGGTAGAATGCCCCTGGGTTCCATCCCCAGTACTGCAAAAAAAAAAAAAAAAAAGAAATTGGGAAGTGGCATAATGGTAAAACCAGAGAAATACAAGAGTTCCAGTCAGTCCTCCTCTGCTGCCCAAAGCCCTTCTCCTATTAGTGCTCCATCCCGTGGCATCCTTCGCCTCCTCCCTCCAGCCTCCTAGTTTTTATTTTTTGGTACTGGGATTGAACCCAGAGGCATTCTACCTTTGACTGAAACCCCCAGCCCTTTTTATTTTTTATTATGAAACAGGGTCTCTCTAGATTGCTGAAGGTCTCGCCAAATTGCTGAGGCTGGCCTGGAACCTGCGATCCTCCTGTCTCAGCCTCCCAAGTACTGCGATTACAGGCGTGCAGGCCACTGTGCCAGGCTTTCCAGTCTCCTTTAAAATGTAAAGGCTCGTGGGGTGTGGTGGCACGCGCTTGTAATCCCAGTACTTGGGAGGCTGAGACAGGAGGATCGCAGGCTCGAAGTCAGCCTCGGCAATTTAGCGAGGCCCTCCACAGCTTAGTGAGACCCTGTTTCCAAATAAGAAATATAATTGGGTTGGGGGTATAACTTGGAGGTAGAATGCCTCTGGGTTCAATCCCCAGTACCAATAATAATAATAATAATAATAATAATAATAATAATAAAATGTAAAGATCTGGCTGCCAACACATCTTGGGATGACTGGGCCAGGTCTCTGTCATCCCAACTTCGCAGTCGGGCTCCCCAGGACCCTCCACCTCCTGCCTCCCTCCCCTCCCAGTCTCCAGCCTGTCACCTCCTCCCCTCCCATGGCAACGTGCTTTCCACTGGCTGGCTCTGCTGCCACCAAGGAGGTCAGGGAAGACCCGTGGCTAAACTGTGGCTGCTGCTGTTTCTGGCCTTGACACCCTGAACCTGCAGGCCCTCCTCCTCGACCTTCCCTCCTCCTGGGCCCACCTTGGCTCTGCCCACAGCCTCACCTGCCCCAGGTGAGCTCAGTCATGCCCCCCACACCTCTGCAGGTAAACACCTGGGGGGAGAGGGAAGGGGCCGGGGATCAGGCTGGTCGGGGCTGGGAGAGGGCCTGTTTCACCTTGACAGATGTCACCAGGTGAGATGGCACTTCCGGGAAGGGGAGCAGCAGGAGCAAAGGCTCAGGGTGGGATGTGACTGGCTTCTCCGGGGAGGGGGCCACCCAGCAGCTCAGCGGGGTGTAGGTGGGGACAGGAGCCCAGGTGGGGGAGGGGCGGCTGGTGGAGTGAGGCTTTGCTCTATGGACCCAGGGTCCCCTGGTCCCCTAGCTCCTTAGGATAAGGCCTGAGCAGGGCCCTTGCTGCTTCGAAGGGTATGCATATCTTAAATTTCCATGTGCTGCTAAGCGGCCTTCAGGACTGCCCACTGACCCTGTGACCAGCGCTGTAGGCCAGTGCCCCCTGGGACTGTGTGAGGATCGGCCCGCCTGGTGGGAAGCCAGCGCTGCCGTGGCTCAGGGTCCTGCATTCCTGGCCCATCAGCCTCAAGCAGGACCTGGCCCTGAGCCCCAAAGGGCCCTGCCTCTGGCCCTCCTCTTTCTGCACTGTGGTGCACAATTCCAGCCAGGCCCACCACGCCTCCTCTCCCAGCTCTTCCGTCCACCCTGCACAACCTCCAGCCCTCGACTGAAGCCCAGGCACAGCAGCTGATCAGACCCTCAGAAGCCAGGAGCTCCCCGTGCCTGCAGCCCCTGGCCCTGTGCTGGGCTCCGCCTCAGAGAATGGACTCAGGCCTGACCCTTCCAAGAGCTCAACTTCTGGCAACATCAGGCGACAACATGGTGTGTCCCAGGATGGTGAGTCACCAGCACCTGTAGGAGGTCTGGCAAGGCCACCGAGAGACCCTCTGTCGGCCTGCGAGGATCTGAGCTCCAGCAGAGGAGAGAGCGCAGGGACAGCGCTGGGCCCAGAGGAGCCCTATGGGCAGGGGAAGTGAGCTTTGAGCCCCTCGAACCCTGGCCCCAGGCCCCACAGACCCTCCCTAGGGGTCACCTGGTGGGGAAAGGGAGGCTTGGAGCCTTCAGGCCATGTGGTCAAAGTCCCCCAGGACTCAAACCCAGGCCAGTCAGCTGTGCTCGCCAGGCAGCCCGGGCCTCACCTGCTAACTTCAGGCCCCTCCCCCAGGCTC
Source organism: Glis glis (assembly GCA_004027185.1). Lineage (NCBI taxonomy): Eukaryota > Metazoa > Chordata > Mammalia > Rodentia > Gliridae > Glis > Glis glis. Next base: position 19,974 of record PVJS01030676.1, on the reverse strand, counting down.
ACCTGGAGTCGCCCCCCCCCCGGGCTTCAGCCCACCCCAGTGCCTGATGGCCACACTTCTCCCACTGTGCGATCTCGCCTAGGATTCCAGGAGCAGGGGGAGGGAGGGTCAGAGCCTGCTGGCCGGTTCGGGTTTGCCCAGACCCTGTGTCCACACTCATTCACAAAGCACAAGGGGTCTTGCACTCTGCCCAAGCCAGAGAGGAGCCCGAGGCTCAGGGAGGGTAGCGGCCCACCTCTCCCCAGAATGACCACCTAGACTGTCTGTCTCTTCTCCCAGCTGCTACTCCTGGTGCCCCCCCAGAACTCCTGGAACTGTCCAGCTTAATAATAATAATAATTCTAAGTCATCGTCTCCTCCTCCTCCTCCTCCTCCTCCTCCTCCTCCTCCTCCTCCTCCTCCTTTTTATGGCACTGGGGATTGAACCCAGGGGCATTCTACCTCTGAGCTATACTCCCAGCCCAATTTTTTTGCTCACAACTCAAGCAGGAAGCCCTGAAAGGCGCAGTATAACTAAATAACGTGCACTATGTTCCTGCAGTGGGATACTCCGCAGGAGTCCATAGATATTTTCTGCACGGGGCCAGGTAGTGAATATTGCAGGCTTTGCGGCCACATCCCTCGAATCACAGCAACTCAGCCCTGTCATCCTAGCGCAGAAGCAGCCGTAGGTGAGCTATGAGCAAATGAGAGTGGCTGTGTCCCAATAAAACTTTATTTGTGGACACAGGAATTTGAATTTTGTATAACTTTAGCATGTCAGCAAATATTTTTCTTTTTTTCTTTTGATTATTTTCAACCAGTTAAATATATATATATATATATGTTGGCGTGGTGGCGCACACTTGTAATCCCAGTACTTGGGAGGCTGAGACCGGAGGATCACAGGTTCGCGGCCAGCCTCAGCTACTTAGTGAGGCCCTGTTTCAAAATAAAGAATAAAAAATAGGGCTGGGGACATAGCTCGGAGATAGAACGCCCCTGGGTTCAATCCCCAGTACCACAAAAAAAAGTAAAAAAATAAAAAAAAATAGGACTGGGTTGTATCTCAGAAGTAGAATGCTCCTAGGTTCAATCCCCTGTCTGTCTGTCTGTCTGTCTGTCTCTCTCTCTCTCTCTCTCACACACACACACACACACACACCATATATAGATATTTATAGGCTATATCAAAAGAGGCAGAGGGCTGGATTTAGCCCATGGGCCAGGGTTTGTTTCTCCAGGTCCATAGCAATAAAAACAAACTTTAGCCACCCCATCAACTAGATATACCTTAAAAAGCATAATGTTCTATGAAACATTACAAAGAAAATATGCACGGTATTTCCAATTACACAAAGTTCAAAACCAGGCAAACCAAATTGGGGGCACAGCTCAGTAGCAAAGTGCTTGCTTAGCATTCATGAGGTCCTAGGTTTGATCCCTAGTACTGGAAAAAGGGAAAAAAAGGGTAAACTAGTCTGTATGGCTTAGTGATGTGTACTAAATGATAAAGCTATAAAGAAATGCCAGGAATGAGTGCCTTAACAAGATGGTAGTGCCTCTGAGAGGAGGTATCACCCTCTGAGAGAGTGGCTTTGGAGGAATGTTCTGGAACATTCCAGAATGAACCAGAATGTTCTTTTAGACCTGCTTAGTAGTCACACAGGACTTTGTTTTGTAGTTTTTATTATTCAGCACTGTCCTTTTCTATATGTGTTTTATATTTCACAATAACAAAGGAGAATAGGATCTATCAGGACAGCGTCTGACCCCCCACCTGACAGGCATTTATAATCTGCCTGGAAGTGGTCTTGTGCCCCACTGCTCTACAAAGAAGCTCTCCAGTCAAACAAAACCTCTCCCTGTTCCTTCCAGAGCCTTCTGGCCTCCAGGCCTTTACTCACGCTGGGCCTGCCACCCACCCCACTTGCTCTGTCCTCCTCCCCGTCCCCGCCCAGTGCCCCCTCCAGCAGGCGGCCTTTCCAGCACTCGCCCGGCCTCTCCTCTGCCCGCCTGCCTCGCCTCGGCCTCCCGAGCTCTTTACTGAGATTAGACAAAGATGAAAAGCAGAGGCCAGCGGTGGCAGAGGCCGGGCTGCCAGGAGGGAGGCACGAGGCCTGGGGAGGGCAGAGTGGCTGTGCATCTTTTGGGCAACAAAGGGAGCGGCGACACCTGGGGCCGGAGCCAACAGTAGTGGAGGCCCCGAAAGAACTCCGCTGGGGTCTCCACCCGCGACAGCGGGGCTGCGACTCCCTCACCCCCATCCCGGCGGGCCCAGAACTGGTCCCGCTCAAAAGCTATTTGATAAATAAATATAGTTCTGGAAAGGCCGAGAAGAGAAAGGGGACTACGTTTGTTGAAAACACTGAGGCCCAGAAAGGTTACGTAAACTGAGGTTACACAGCAGTCAAGAGAGGGAGAGCAGGCTTTGAACTCGGGGTCTGGCCCCAGGGGCCTCGGGTGCCTGAGGCTGTGGGAGAGGGGAGAGCAGGAGGCCAAGCTCAGCTCAGGTGATTCACCTCTGGGGCTGAGACCACCTGGGGCTGCGGACGCCTTTGAGAAAAAGCAGAGCGCGCTCAGAGGAAGAGGAGAGCAGGAACCAGGAGGAGACGGAGGAGGCAGGGAACAAAGAGCTTGTACCATGCAGTGCCAGCGTGGGCCAGAGACCACCGGATGGCAGTCTGTGGGCTCACCCAAAGGTCTGAGTTTCAGCTGGCTCAGCCAGGCTGGCAGGCAGCTCACATTGACTGGCACTGACCACGAGCCAAGCTCGCAGTCCTCAGTCTATCCTGAGGCTGGCTGGGTATCACTACTGAACCCATTTAACAGATGAGGCAACCGAGGCACAGCAACCTGAAGTAACCTGCTTGGGATACCAGGGCCAGAGGCAGAGGCCAGATCCAAACCCCGCTGAACAGCACTGGCCCTGCGTCCTGTCGCCATCCAGGGAAACAGGGCAGCCTCAGTGAATCTGGACCTTGGGGAGGCTGCGACGCCTTGGTGGACAGCTGGGGCTGCAGCCCGGGTCCCGGCAGGTGCTGCCTCTGGGGTTGCAGGCTTGGAGGATGTGGGGGAGGCAGGATTCCTGCTGTCCAATCCTCAAGCAGGAGCCTGGGGGAGGGGAGGGGCCCTGGGCAGGAGCGAGGGGGGCTGAGTGCCTCCACACTGGGTTCCAGGAGACAGCAGTGAGGTGCTTTCCTCTCTTGTGAAAGAGCAGGAAGACTCTCTTTGGTATAACGTTTGTTGCAATACAGGGGGGGAAAAATCTGTTTTTGTTTGCAGTGCCTACTGTTACCAAAGAGCCCTTCCGCAGCAGCGCCAGCGCCTGGCGAGCCTCTTCTACGCTCTTCACACTGTGAGAGAGTGTGCCGGCGGCTGTTTTTCGGGGCAGAGAGGCTGCACGAAGACAAATGATGGGAATTTGGGGGAAACTGAGTTAAAATGACTAAGTGGAGCCAGGCATGGTGGTACATGTCTGAAATCCCAGTACTTGGGAGGCTGAGACAGGAGGATCGCAGGTTTGAAGCCTGTCTCAGCAATTTGGCGAGACCCTCAGCCATTTAGCAAGACCCTGTTTCAAAATAAAAAATAAAATAGGGCTGGGGTGAATGCCTCTGGGTTCAATCCCTAGTACCAAAAAAAAAAAAAAAAAAAAGGAAAGAAAAGAAAGAAAGACAGACTTCGTGGGCATTCAAATACATTGTCACCAACAGGCTGCTGTAATTCCAGGGCTCTGGTAATCTTGGCACCTGTTTGTCTGTCTGGGACACAGTGGGTTGCGCAGGGTTCTTATTTATTTATTTATTTTATGTTTGTTTGTTTGTGGCACTGGGGATTGAACCCAGGGGCATTCTTCCTCTGAGCTACACCACCAGCCCTATTTTATGTTTTGTTTTGAAACAGGGTCTCACTAAGTTATTGAGGCTGGCCTCAAACCTGCAATCCTCCTATCTCAGCCTCCCAAGTACTGGTATTACAGGCACGTACCACCACACCTGGCTTTCTCCCTTTTTTTGAAATGGTATTGGTGGACATTAGGTACCCTATAGGAAGCTGTGAGGGTGGACAGTGGATACCCAGGAAAGGCTCAATAAAGGCTAATTCATGATCATCAGAATAATTGTTTATAGTATAAGCGGCCACTCCTGGGAGCCTCAGAAAAATCTATATAAACACAAAGGAAAGGCCCCCAGCCTCCACAGAGGGGTGGCCTCCGGTGGCAACAGGGCTAGCTGGTGCCCAGGCCAAAGAAGGGCAGAGAGAATGGGGCAGAATTCACTCAGTGCTGCCAGGGAGTGGCTGAGTGTGAGGGACCCCGGTACTTGCTGTCCTGGAGAGGGACGCTCCTGTAGGTTCCCTGGCCTGGGTGACCTTGCCCCAAAGCCACCTACCCAATGGCCTGGTTTGGATCTGGCCCACCCAGCTCCCGAGGGAGCCTGGGACCAGGACAGGGACAGCAGCGCTGGTCCCTGGAGAGACACGCTCCTGTTGTAGAATACTTGACCTCAGGTTGTATTTCAAGCAGTGTGAGGTGACTTTCCCTGGTGGCAGGGACAGTCCTGCATCCCAGGGCCATGCTGTAGGTGACCAGCCGCCGGCCTCCCCCGCGCTCCCTGGCTGATCAGCGCCCAGGTTGTGTGCCACTTGCCAGGTTCAAAGCGCAGCTACATGAGATTCCTGGGGCGGCGAGCTGTCCCTCCCCACCGACCCACACGGGGACCGCACACGCCCACCTTCCTTGTGTAAGGGCCAGCAGGCCCGGCTATGCTGGGCAGGGGGCTGTTAACACCACAGCGAGGGGGGGCCGTGCCTGTCCCCTACCCCTTCAAAAGCTACCTTGGCGAGGCATTAGCTAAACAGCTTCTCCGTCCCCCGAGGCTTCCCCTGTGAAGTCTGCAGTGTTCAAACGCCAACCAGCGAATCCCCAGAGACAGGTCCCAGGGAATTAGCTGCACAGGCCGGATGAAAGGCGCTCTGATGTTCCTGAGCAAGAGCGCGCAGGAGAGCAGACAGACGTACCTGCCAGCTGCAGCGTCCAAGGCACCAGGAGCAGACCGAGGAGTCGGGAGGCCATGAGGGGGCTGGGCGGTGTGGGGGCCCGTGGGGCCTGCCGCCTCGGAAGTCAGCTCTCCATCTGGGGCCTCCTTGTCCAGGACTCTTGATCAACGTCTCTCCTTCCCCTTTAGCTCCCAGGAGGGGACGGCCCGCAGACGCCTTTCCTGTCCCCACAGGCTCCTCCCTGGCCACCCTCTGCTTCCTCATGGCCGCTCCTGGCCACCCCCTCTCCATAACCCCAACCTTCCTCTCAGATAGTGGGAACAGCCCTGGTGGGGCCACGCCGGATGAGAATTCTGGGATTCAGGCTTGTCCAGGCCACAGGCAGAAGAGCTGGGGACAGGGACCCAGGCCTCGCCAGTCAAACCTGGTAGGCGTCAGCCCTCCTCTGCCCCTTCCAGCGGGGGGCCCTGTCCAGGAGACGTGGGGGTTCAGAGGAGGGCATGGGGTTTCCACAAGTGACCTCAGGTTCCGGGGTAGCTCCACGGCTTCTAAAACACAGCGACCACAGCCAACCTGCACACACTTCCTCTTTGAAATATTCCGGGAATCCCTTGACAGTGTGCGCACAGGAGCAGGCTTCGTAGTGGAGGGGAGAGTGGTGGGGGATAGAAGAGGGGGAGGGGGGAGGGGCAGACAGTGAGGGTTGGGGTGAGGGCCACCTGTTCCCAGCCACAGAGAGGGCCCAGCTACCTCCAGGCTGGCTGCCCAGGGACGGTCACCGCAGGGCCCTGTGGAGGCCCAGGGGACACCTCCTCTCCAGCCCACCTCAGACGCTGCTCCGCCCAGTGGCTTCCCTAAGCCTCAGCTCACTTCATCCCCCACCCCCACAACCACCGTGAGACACATGAACCGCTTCCCTATTTGGCCATCACAGCCCCTGGCCTTGCTTCTAGAAGGTACCAACACGGTAATGTCTGTTGCCCGGGCCCTTCTCCCAGCACACAGGGAGTCCTCCACCCTCAGTGTCCTGGATGAAGCCCAGCACTGGACTGAACGGGGTTGGGGCGGGGCAGGCATCTGCTTTTTTTCTGGGGTGACAGGGGAGGGGCCAGGGGTAGAGTGGTGGGTGCAGGGCGGAAGCAGGCGGAGGTGCTGAGGGTCTCTGCCCACATGAGCACTTTCCTCCTCTCGCCATATAGATCAGTGCCCGCGGACCCCAGAGGGACAGGCTTATCCCAATTGCACAGAGGAGCGACTACAGTCCGGAGAGGCGAAGCAACTGCCCGAGACGGGGCAGATCCGGGGGCCAGGACCTGGCGGCCAGGCTGCGCGAAGCCTGAGTCTCTCCTGCCACTCCTGGAATGAACCTGGGCACCCAGCCGCGCCCCCGGTGTCACAGTGAGGCCCCCGTTTCAGTCTTTGCCCCTCGGGCCGCTTTGCACATGAACAATGAAAGCCAAAAGGTGTTTTCTGCCAACGCCAGAGCTCGGGGGCCAGCAACTGCAGGCCTGAGCCGGAGCCGGGCCGCCCACCGGGTGGGAAAGACTCACGAACACAGATGCGGCGCACAGGGCGGGCCGGGACCCCAGCGGTATTGACTGTTGATCCATCACCGTGATACATGATTGCATATGTCACAGCGAGACACAGATAATCTGCTTCACGCTGCTCCCCAGCTCCTGGGGGGAGCGGGCTGTCTAAGCACCTCAATAGCATGGTGATAGACGTCACGTTAATGCCTCTGCGCACGGAGGGAGCATTCGAAAGGCATCGGTCTGTGCCTCTGTGAGTCTCGTTACAACTTGGCACCAGGAGGCGGCCGAGTGCCAGGCTGCACGGAACACAGAACCCTGCTCCTCCGACACCGTGCTGCCCCCGCGCCTGCCAGGTGCCAGTTTGCTGCTCCTGCCTGTCTGTGCTGGCTGGCGCTGCTCCGCCGCCCAGGCAGGCAAACCCGCGGCCTCCTTGCGGTGCACCCCACGCTCAGCTCTGTATTCTCTAAGCTCTGGGGGGGCTGGGCCTCCTCTGAGTTGGGGTTCTGCCTTGCACACCCAGCAGGCAGCTCACTCTTTGCCCCCCCCCCGCCATTTGTCTTCACACCTCTGCTGGCTTTGTGCCTGGCAGAGGTTGGGGGAGGGTAGGATGCACAGACGGATGGATGGATGGATGGATGGACGGATGGATGGATGATTGTACATGGAAAGAAGGTGAAATGCCTTCCTCCCAGGCCTGCGGTGAAGGTGGACACCTCGCTGGTGCCGGCACACAGGAGGCTCTGGGCTGGCCTCCGGGTCAGATGCGAGGAGGCCCGCGCATACCCCACACAAGCACAGGGACTGCAGAGCACAAAGGTGACTAGAAAGGGGGTGACTGAGGTCCTGGGTCATCGCTGGGTTTCTGAGCCACTCAGCAACCACACGGCCTCCTGGAGAGAGGCAGGGACAGGCCTTGGGAGGAAGCCGCCAGGCCAGTGTGCGCGGTCAGGACCTCCAGGCTGGCCCTGATCGGCCCCAGGAACCTTCAGAAACAACTCCACCTCCTCTCACCCAGGTGGCCTCGGGAAGCTAGCTGGGCTCCACGCCACCGGCTTTTCCTCTCTGTGCCCTGGGCAGGAGCTGTGAATAAGCAGATTAAAGGCTCCAAAGGCCAAGGGAGGGGCAGAGGAAAGAAATGAGGCTCCGCGGGCATCCCCAGGGGCAGCTGTGGCTTGGAGCCCTTGTGGCAGCTTTCCCAGCCGAGTGCGTGGGCAAGGTCGCTGGGGACCGCACCTCTCCGCCGCTGGCTGTGTGCAGTCATCCATCCGTCCACCCACCGGTCAGCCTTTACATTTTGCAGGGCGTCTGCTCTGCATTGGGCACTGGCTGCCCAGAAGGGAAAGACCCCAGCTTCAAGGAGCCCATGTCTAGATGGGACGGCGGCAATCTCAGTACAATTCAGAAACGTCTGTGCAGCTTAGAACAACTTCTAAACACCAAACACCATTTGAGAGCTTTTAATCTGATTTTTTTTTTTTTTTTTGGTGGTATTGAACCCAGGAGCATTCTACCTCTGAGTTACACCCCCAGCCCTTTTAATTTTTTATTTTGAAATAGGGTCTCTGTAGGTTGCTGAGAGTCTGGCTAAATTGCTGGGGCTGGTCTTGAACCTGTGATCCTCCTGTCTCAGCCTCCCAAGTACTGGGATTACAGACATGCACCACCATGCCTGGCTTCTCCTGACAAATTTAATCCTATGAGGCAAGTACATCAATCACTCCCATTTTACAGATGAGAAAATAGAGGCACAGGGAGGTTAAAGTAATTTCTTTTTGTGTGTGGGTGATACGGAGATTGAACCCAGGGGCGTTCCACCACCAAGCTATACCCTAGCCCTATTCTTTATTTTATTTTTTAAATTTTGAAACAGAGTCTCACTAAGTTGCTGAAGGCATCACTAAGTTGCTGAGGTTGGCCTCAAACCTGCAATCCTCCTGTCTCAGCCTTGTAAGTACTGGAATTACCGGTGTGTGCCACCACGCCCTGCTGAGGTTCAAGCAATTTCTAACCACTACTCTAGCCCGCCCGGATGGCAGAAGAGTGTACAGAGCAAAGAGGGAGGATAGGGGAAGGAGCAGATGATAGGGGAGGAAATTGGGGGGGGGGGCTTGGTTCAGTTTAGTTCCACAAACATTTATTAAGTGCCTACTGTGTGCCAGCCGATGGAGCTACAAAGCATGGGTGATAGTTCGTACTCAGAGCCTTTCCCCCTCTAAAGGGAAGCAGGGACCCCCTGCCCCAGACAGGATTTCTTTTTTTTTTTTTTTTTTGCGGTATTGGGGATTGAACCCAGGGGCATTCTACCTCTGGGCTACACCCCCAGCCCTATTTTTTTTTTTTTTTGCGGTACCGGAGATTGAACCCAGGGTGATCTACTTCCATGCTACACCCCCCGCCCTATTTTTATACTTTATTTTGAAACCAGGTCTCACGAAGTTGCGGAGGGCCTCACTAAGGAGGGAGAGACAGGGAGAGAGAGAGAGAGAGAGAGCGAGCTGAGGCTGGCCGCGAACCCAGATCCTCCAGTCTCCGCCTCCCAAAGTACTGGGATTACAAGCGTGCGCCACCATGCCCGGCTCCCAGCCTTTATTTTGAAATAGGGTCTCACTGAGTTGCGGAGGGCCTAAGTAGCTGAGGCTGGCCGCGAACCCGGATCCTCCGGTCTCAGCCTCCCAAGTACTGGGATCCTAAGCATGCACCACCACGCCTGGCCCCAGACAGGATTTCTGAATGGCCCAGTGAGGGTGGCAGAGGTGCCTCTGGCCCAGCCCGGGCTCTCTGAAGTTCCCTGCTGGGCTGCGCTGCGGCTGGGGAGGGCGGCGCTGGACTCCCTGCCTGCCCCCTGCTTCCGAAGTCACCTCCTTCCTCCCCAGACTTCAGCTGTGGGAGGAGCCAACCAACAGGATAGACCCATGGGAGGACCCAGTGGAGGACGCAGCTCCCGCCCTTTGGGAGCACCCTTCTCGCCCAGGTAGTAGCTCTGCTGTTGGCTGACCCTGCTGAGCTGACCACTAGGCCAACGGGCCAGCTCCAGGCAAGGTGGAGAGCCGGCTGTGACTCGGGGAAGGGCCCCAATCTAATCACAGCTGGGCTGACCCTCAGCGGACCACCTCCTTTCACGGGAGGGGGTGAGCCCTGTCACTGGAGGCAGGCAGGCGCCCTGCACCCTGCCAGGAGGTTCCTGCCCTGGGCAAGAAGCCCGGCCTGGCTGATCTCCAAGTCGCTTCTCAGCTCAGGCCGCCCTGGATTTCTGGCTGTTTCTTGGGTGTTTGCTTCATGTCAGACACAGTTCTAAGGGCTTTTCATGCCCTCACAGAAGCCTCACGTGGGAGATGTTAATAGCATGGCCCCCAATCTACAGATGAGGAAACTGAGGTTCAGAGAGCACAAACCACAGCCAGGCGTGGTGGTGCACACCTGTAATCCCAGTAGCTGGGAGGCTGACACAGGAGGATTGCAGGTTCAAGGACAGCCTCAGCAACTTAGCGAGACCCTGTTACCAAACCAAAATATAAAAATAAATAAATAAAAAGGGATGGAGGTGTAGTTTAGAGGTACAATGCTCCTGGGTTCAATCCCCAGAACCATAAAAATAAATAGATATAGAGAGAGCACAAGTCACTTGGCCAAGGCCACACGGGAGGGGGGGCAGCAGGACAAGGGCTCCGGTTCCCGTGACTGTGCTGTGACCCCCGTGCGCTCCTGAACTGATCCTCCAATCAGGGCAGCTATAACCATCAGCTTACAGACTTAGTGACAGTGTAAAAGCCAGTAACTGACCTGCTCGAGGTCACAGGGGGACCAGAGTCACACCTGGGACATGCACACCACCATTAGAAAGCCTGACCCCCCAGCTCTTTCCACACCCACCCGGCCACACTACCGTGAACCCTGAAGATCTGCAAGGAACAAAACGAAAGGGAGGTGCCCTTTTCACCATTTCTTCCACGTTCACCACGCACCTTGTGGGCTTCCAGCCATGACATGCTGTGTCTCTGGAAGAGGCTAATTGCTGCGTCCCCAGGCGCTCTGTCCTTCCTGGCCACACAGGGCGGCCCTGGGGTTGTCCTGTGCCAATGGCGCCACCTGGTGGCGGACATGGGAATGCCCTCACTGGCGATTTCCTCCCTGGGTCGCTTCTTCCCCTCTAGGGCTCCCTGGCTGCCCGGAGGTTGCCTCCTTGCAAGCTCTGGCCCAGGGCTGGGGCAGCGGGATAAGGCTACGGAGCCAAAGTTGGGTTAGACAGGACCAGAATGTGCAGGAGGGGGTGGGGGTGCTGTGGGAATGGGGGCAGGGCGTGGCAGCTGCAGGACTCCATGCCCCTCTTAGCGTCCTAACAACCTTCCGCCCAGTGGCCTCCGTTCCCACACTGTTTCTGTTGGAGCACTTTCTCATCTCCTCCAGCGACTCTCCGTAGGTGCTGGGGATGCTGGTTACTGGCCGCCAGGCAAACCAGCCCCGTCCTTTGCAGGCACAACTGGGGACTTTCCAGGCGGGGATCCCCAGGGCGGGCTCAGCCAATTAGGAAAATAATTAGCCTCCACTGAGGCTAATTCATGCTTTGTCACCCCGGGTTCTCTGGTTCTATGGCACAGAGAGCCTTCATCCCCCGTGGGAAGGGAGTGTGTGTGTGTGTGTGTGTGTGTGTGCGTGTGCGTGTGTGCGTGTGGCGGTAACTAATTATGCCTGTTCCCTACTCCAGCTTAGAGATTCTACTCCAAGAGGCTTGGGCAGGTGTGTGTGTGTGTGTATGTGTGTGTGTGTGTGAGAGAGAGAGAGAGAGAGAGAGAGAGACAGAGAGAGTCTGCATTTTATCAGAGCCTGGTCCTCACACCTGAGAACCTGCTTGAAGCACCTCTCGAATCTCTAGCAGGTGTGGTCCTCCCTGCCCTCTTCCGGTTCCTCCACTGCCCTCCTCCCAGGGAAGAGCTGGGGCTCAGAGGGTGGCCGCTGAGGTTTGTATCCCAGCCTTGTCTCCCAGCCTCTAGTCATTTGCTTATCGGTGAAATGGGTCAAAATATCACCTTATAAAGTTGGAGTGACAGAAAGCCCAATGTGGTGGCACATGCCTGTAATGCCAATACTTGGGAGACTGAGACAGGAGGATCGCAGGTTTGAGACCAGGCTCAGCAATTTAGCGAGACCCTCAGCAATCTAGTGAGACCCTATTTCAAAGTAAAAAATAAATAGGCTGGGATGTAGCCCGAAGGTAAAATGTCCCTGGGTTCAAGCCACAGTACCAAAGGGAAAAAAAAAAAGAGTCAAAGTGACAGAGACAAAAGCCCTTGGCAAGAATAAGGTGTTAGTCAGGAGCAGCGGCACATGCCTGTAATCCTGCATACTGGGAGGCTGAGGCGGGAGGATCGCAAGTTCAAGGCCAGTCTGGGCAAGTTAGCAAGACTCTGTCTCAAAGTAAAAATTGTAAAAATGCTGGGCTGTATCTCAATGGTAGAACACTTGCCCAGCATGCATGAGACCCTAGGTTCAATCTCTAGTACTGCAAAAAATGAAAATATAAAAGAATAAAGTGTTGGCAGAAAGACAGATGTTCTTTCTTAATCCTTAGGCAGCCTGTCCCTTGTGTCAGTCCCTTTATGGGGGACAGGGTGAGAAGTCACAGAGAGCCAACTGAGGATCCAGCAAGGGGAGATGAGGGGCAGAGACCTGGGGAGTGTGTGGCTGTTTTCGGTTTTGATACTGGGGATTAAACCCAGGGGTGTTCTAGCTCTGAGCTACACCTCCAGCCCTATTTTTTATTTTGAAACAGGGTCTCACTAAGTTGCTGAGGCCCTTGCTAAGTTTCAGAGGCTGGCCTTGAACCTATAATCCTCCTGTCTCAGCCTCCCAAGTATTGGGATTACAGGTGTGCACCACCACGCCCAGCAGAGCATATGGTTTTGGATGAGGGAATCTGTGCAGGTTGGGAGGACTTGCAGGAAAGGTGGCCTGGGAGGAGGGCAGGAAAGGGCCCTCAGGCCCCGTCCCCACTTGCCAGGACAGGTGGAGCCTGGGCTTGGAGCTGGCCCCTGTTGGGGCTCCCGGGGGGCTGGACTGTGGCTGGGGGTTCTCCTGGGGACTCTCCCCCTGCTCAGCCTCAGGAAACCTTCCCCTCCACCCTGCCCTCCCCTCTCCTCTGCCTCTTGCTTTCTCTCCCATTGCGTGGTGGCTAGGCCAGCTCCCCCATGCCCCAGGGCTGGGCAGGGTAATGGCACCCCAGTGCAGACCTGTGTCACAGTCACAAGGCCTTGGGCTCAAAGATAGCAGGGACGTTGTGCCAGCATCTCTTCTTGCAGGGGTCCAGAAGTCTCCTGTGATGATCCACAAGAACGATGGGTTACTCATTCATTCAACAAACTCTCCCGGGCACTGCTCTGGGCTAGGCCCTGTCCTGGGTACCTGCCACGAAGACCAGAGCCTGCCACGGAGCCCCAAGCCGAGGCGGTCATGAAGGCTCCTGCAGCGGCTCCTGGGAGGAGCTGGCAGGCGGGCTGTGGTGTCTGGTCTAGGCTGAGAGGCTGAGCCGGAGGGGGGCCCAGGGGAGCTGGACTGGAGGCCCCCCCTCCCCTGAGCCTCCTCTGGTGAAAAGTACTGTCTCTCCAGCATCCAAGTCAGGTGAATAAAACCACTTATTGTTTCTGTTCAAAAATTACTGGTCTTGCCACTAAAACCGATTTCTACTGTTTTTGTTTCATACATACGGAGCTGCAGCAGCTGAGCCCAGCTCTGAGCCCTGTCATCCGGATGAGGTTTCTGAATGGAAAGGCTCTCTCCAGAGGCAGCTCACTGGGCGTCGGAGATGCCCTGCACTCATTGGACAGAAAATCCTATTTGTACAAAATGTCCTGCAACGCCAAAGAGATGCTGTGGCCGTTTAGGACCAGAAGTCTCCAAGGGACACGGCGCTCACTGGTGGCAACCACAGTCTTTCGAGACAGGGGAAGAGGAAGGAAAAGGGCGTGCGGCCCTTGGACCTCGGGACCCTGGTGTTCCCGGCAGGTCACCGCCCGCTGGAGCCAGAAACCTCCCAGGACACCCAGCCCCCACGGGGCAAGAGGACGGTGCGGGAGTTTTTCCTCTGGACTCGGTGGAAGGGTCCATAGCAGCAGCAGCCCCACCGGCAGGACACCTGTGTCGGAGTCACCGCGTGCGGTGGCTTCCCTGTCCCTTTCCTCCTCAGCCTCTGCTGCCCTTCGCGGCAGCATCTTCAAGAAGATGAGCCACATCCTCATCTCTGAGCTGAGGGCCGAGGATCTCAGAGGGGGAAGGAGGCGCTGTGTCACCCAGGCCAGGGTCCCCTCACTCCCCACCCAGTCTTCCTGCTTCCCCTGACCCTATCACCCCCACCCCAGGCTTTGGACCACCAGCTGCTGGGCGTGGCCACTGTCTGAGGGAGAGGGCAGGATGGGGAGAAGGTGGCTTAGAGGGCAAGGAGTGTGTCCACATTTTGCACTAAGGCTCAGAGAAGGCAAGCCACTTTTCCTAAGGCCACACAGCCAGCGAGGGCTTGCAGGTGCTGCCCTGTGACAGCCTTGGGGGCATCTGTCCTCCGTGGCCAATGCGAGCTCTGCAGCCTCTTCCTGCGAGCCCTCGCCTGCTCCACTTGCAGCAGCCCCTTCCCAGGTGACGGAACCTCCAACTTTGCAGGTGCTCAGGCCCAAGCCCATGTACGAATGAATGAATGAACGAATGAATGAATGAATGAATGAGTGGGAAACTGGGAGAAGAGTCTCTGCACGGAGCTTTCTCCCTCAATGCAGGACAAACGGGCACCTCAGAGGATTCTAACAAAACTGGTAATACAGCCAGGCGTGGTGGTACATGCTTGTAATCCCAGTACTTGGGAGGCTGAGACAGGAGGATCACAGGTTCGAGCCCAGCCTCAGCAACTTAGCAGAACCCTCAGCAACTTAGCGAGATCCTGTTCCAAAATAAAAATAAAAAGGGCTGGGGATGTAGCTTGGAGGTTGAATACCTCTGGGTTCAATCCCCAGTTCCAAATAAATAAATAAACAAATAGGCCTTGCTCATGAACTTGTAGGAAGTAGAGAGCAGGATTTGAACGCGTCGAATGGGCCCTACACAGGGGAGAACTGGCGAACAACGTAGAGAATGCCCGGGCAGTGCGGGGGGTGGGGGGTTGGCCTCAGATCCGCCTTCTCCCTTGGATTCAATTCCACGGGCGTTGGGGGGCGCCCAGTGGCCAGCCCTGGGCTTAGCACCAAGCCCCTGCCCCTGCCCCTCTCTCGCTCTCTCTGCGGGGCCTGGCCTCCGGTTCACAGATGTCACTGTGCCAGGCTGGGACACAAGCCAAGAGGGAGGGTGGGGGAGGAGCAGCCGAGCTGTGGGGACCCAGGACAGGGCTGGGGTGCAGCTCAGTGGCAGAGCACTTGCCTAGCAGGTGTGAAGCTCTGGGTTCATCCCCAGCATCAAAAAGGACCAGAGGAAGGAGCAGGGCCTGGGCTGCGTGGGGAGGAGGGACGGGCTGGCTCAGCGGAAGGAGGGGCGGCTCGGGTCACTGTCCCTGCTCACGGTCCCCCGCTGCCTCTCCTGGCTCTCAGGGAGCCCTGCCTGGGGTGAACAGGCACCCGGGGGTCTCTTTCCTTTCCACAGGTGAGGCTGAGGTTCGACACCCCGCCCCTCCTCCAGGCTAGGGCAGGATATGCCTGTCCTGCTTGTCTCCACCAACACGCTCTGGCTCTGGGGACTTCCTCATGGAGGGTCCTCACCGCCCTTGGTGCCATCTGGGGGCTGACCAGGACAGAGGCCAGTGGGAACACAGATGTCCTGCTGGAGTCCTTCAGGTCCCCCCTTTCCTCTGAGCTGGGGCTAAGCAGCTGTAGGGGACCCTGTGCTGTGCCCCTTCTCTGCCCCTTGGGACCCGGGTGGTCTTCCGTGGCTGCCCATGAGGCTGGCCCGTGTGTGCTGTGCACATGGAGAGGCCCTTCCTGCCCTGTAGAGCCAGTCGGGTGGCCCTTAGGGACAGTGACTGCTTCCCCTTCCCCTCGGCCCCATACTTTTTTTTTTCCTGCAGGGCTAGGGGGAGTGCTGGGGATTGAACCCAGGTGCGGTCTACCTCAGAGCTATACCCCTAGCCCTTTTTATTTTTGAAACAGGGTACCACTAAACTGAGGAGGGCCTCACCAAGTTGCTGAGGCTGTCCTCGAACCTGTGATCCTCCTGTCTCAGCCTCCCAAGTACTGGGATTACAGGCGTGCACCACCAAGCCCGACTCGCCCTGTCCTTAAACCAGCTCCTTGCATGACTGGCTGAGGTTATGCACTAGTCATTTTGATTTAGAAAAGAAACATTATCAGGCTCTGGAACCCATTCTGTGAAGAAGCTCAGAGTCAGGCAGAGGTAACAATCCTCCACTCAGTGTGACTCCAGGGAGGCACCGAAACCACACAGTGGGACACAAGATCAGGGCAAAGGGGACAAAACGGCATCTGCTAAGGACTCCAGCACCCTACACACGACCCCACAGCCCCGGGTGAGGGGCACAGTTGTCCCTGCTTTACAGGAAAAGAACCCGAGGCAGAGAGAAGCAGGTCACCCAGGATCTCAGAGCCCCAGGCGGCTCTGGCACATGAAACAAAACATGATTACAAACCCAAAATTAGGCACGAAAGCCGGGTGTGGTGGTACAGGCTCTTAATCCCAGTACATGGGAGGCTGAGACAGGAGGATCTGGGTTCGCTGCCAGCCTCAGCTACTTAGTGAGACCCTCCGCAATTTAATGAGACCCTGTTTCAAAATAAAGAATAAAAAAAACAGGGCTGCGGGTGTAGCTCAGAGGTAAAATGCCCCTGGGTTCAATCCCCAGTACTGCAAAAAAAAAAAAAAAAATAGGCATGACAATGAATACTAACCTGCCATTCCATTCTAATGAGACTAGAAATCACATGTTACAATTGTGTGTGTGTGTGTGTGTGTGTGTGATTCTGGGGATGGAACCCAGGGACATTCTACCTCTGAGCTACACCCCTAGCCCTTTTTATTTTGAAACAGGGTTTTGCTAAATTACTGCCTTGAACCTGCAATCCTCCTGCCTCAGCGTTTTCAAGAACTGGGTTCATAGGCCTGCGCCACTGTGCCTAGTGACATGACACAAATTTTAAAAGGCTGATCAATACTATAAACATCCAGCAATTCAGAAAACGAACAGAATATTTTGTATTAACCACCTGACCACCTCTGTAACACATTCCCTTTGTTTTTGCACATTCTGGTTGCCTCTTTGTACAACAAGGATTTTTGTAATGACATATTTTATAGAGAAAATAAGAGCTTTGATCAAGTTTCTTTTGCCTGGGAGCAGCAAGAATTCAGGGCCCAGGCTCATCAGGTTTTCTCGTGTGGGCTCATCTTAAATGCTTCTTGGATGGACACCATTTGTTACGCAGTGCGGCTTTGATGTTCTTGGTGCAGGGGCCTATTAGGAGTTTTACATTATCTTTGTTGATGCCATTATTTCATGTCAAATCACAAAAAAAATTATTTATTTTGCAGTGCTGGGGATGGAATCCAGGGCCTTGTACATGCTAGGCAAGCACTCTAACACTGAACTATACCCCCAGCCCTTTTTAAAAATTTTAGTTTGAAGCTGGGCATGGTGGCGCACGCTTGTAATCCCAGTACTTGGGAGGCTGAGACCGGAGGATTGCAGGTTTGTGGCCAGCCTCAGCTATTTAGTGAGGCCTCCCCAACTTAGTGAGACCCTGTTTCAAAAAATAAAGAATAAAAAATAGGGCTGGTGGTGTAGCTCTGAGGTAGAATGCCCCTGGGTTCAATCCCTGGTACCACCAAAAAAAAAAAAATTTAGTTCGAGACAGGGTCTCACTAAGTATCTCAGGTTGGCCTCCAACTTGTGATCCTCCTGCCTCAGCCTCCTGAGTTGCTGGAATTATAGGTCAGACAAGAAATTCAAATTCTTTTCCATCGTGTTCTCTGGATTCATTCATCTTCATCCACAGGTAGGTGTATTCCTGGAAGCCATCTGTACCTTCGGACAAAAACTCTGAACTACATGTGGAGGTAACGCTGAGCCACATAAAACATCCCATAATCCCAAACTAAATGCATTCCCCAATCGATTTCCCCAAAAATATGCATGGCTATTCCAACACTAGCCAACCTGGGGGGAGGTAGGAAGCGGGGGAGATCAGAATGGAGATGTAACCAACTGAGGTTAAAAAGTGACGCATTTGCAAACTTTACAGCCTGGGGACCACTCCTCAGGGGATGCAGTCTCCCTAAACTCCTGCCAGTCTAATCTCACTCGGGAGGCCCAGGTGGGGGTGGCCTCTGTGTCTAGGAACCCGAGTCTCCACTTGGAGGCAGGAGATCCGGGTTCAAGGCCCAGCCCTGCCACTTCCTGGCTGTGAGACCTTGAGCAAGCCATGCAGGTCCCCTGAGTGTCACCCTCCTCATCAGCAAGGTGAGATAGTTCAGGCGCCCTGTCAGAGAAGTGCCTTGTGAACGAACACAGGCCACACGTGCGTGTAGGGTGGTTCTCCCTGGTGAGGCAGCCAGCCGTCTGCCAGTCCTGTCACTTGGGGTTCTGCTGGGGGTCCCCGGAGCTCACTACCTCCCCAGGCATGGAGAAGAAATGGCATTTCTCCCTCCCTTCCTTCTTTCCTTCCTTTTTTATTTTTTTGGTGTGGTGCTGGGGATTGAACCCTGAGTCGGTCTACCTCTGAGCTACACCCCCAGCCCCATTTTATTTTTATTTGGAAACAGGGTCTCCCTAAATTGATTCAAGCCTCACTAAGTAGCTGAGGCTGGCTTCGAACCTGAGATCCTCCTGTCTCAGCCTCCCAAGTACTGGGATTGCAGGCGTGTGCCACCACACCCAGCTTCTCTCTTTCTTTTCTTTTTTTCTTTTTCTTTTTGTTGTGATACTGGGGATGGAACCCAGGGGCATTCCATCTCTGAGCTACACTCCCAACCCTATTTTATTTTTTATTTTGAAACAGGGTCTTGCTAAGTTACTATGCACTGGCCTCTAACCTGCAACCCTCCAGTCGCAGCCTCCCAAGTACTAGGATTCCAGGCATGCTCCGCTGCGCCTGGCCGGGGTGGTATTTCTGAATCAGGATTCTGAGCTGAACTCTACACTGGACTGTGTAGTAAGCCGGGCCCCATGATCCCTGTCACCCTGGCCGAGCCTGCCCCACACACCTGAGCGCTCCACCTGGCTGGCCAGGGCCACCTCGGTGCCAGGCTCGGGGAGGGAGGAGAGGCCTTCTTGTGGGTTTTTCTTTCAGGCCTGATGGATGACAGCAGACTCCTCCTCCTGCTCTGCAGAACTCCAGCCCGCACTTTGCCTCCAGCTCAGTCGGCCTCCTCTTCCATCCTGGCATCAAACGTCTGTTTGATCAGCTTTTCATCCATTTTCTGAAAATGTGGCCATTGAGGGATGTTCTGAGTCTCGCAGAATTATATGTGTGGCATCCCGGTCGTATATCAGTGCGGCGGAGAGCCTGACATTGGCGGACGCCCCGCTCTCTGCCAGCCCCTTTATCACTCAGCCCCGAGGCCCCGCTCTCTCCCTCTGCCAGAGTCGCCTGAGGGATGAGGGTCAGGCTGGCTGCAGGCTCTAGGCAGCGGGCCAGGAGCAGCTCACCTGGTCTCCCTGGGTGGAGATCAGCTGCCCCCTGGAGGTGGGCTAGGAAGGTGGGGGCAGATGGGATCTTTGAGAATAAGGTGACATCCCGCTCTGGATTTCTGGGCCCACGGCCCCCCTTCTCAGCCTCGCTGACAGTAAAGGAGATGGATTGAACGCGCCGGCTGAGCGCTCTGCACCGCGTCTTTAGTAATAAGCCTCCTCATTTGGTAGCAAATCCCAGTTTTCCCGAGCAGTTTTTCAACCATTTTCTCCCTTGAGTTTCCCAAGAACCCCTTGGGAGAGAAGGGAGCTGCGATCTAAGAAGCTGTGGGTGACTAGAAGGGTCAGGGCACCCTGGGGACCTGCAGGCATCAGGGTGCGGGTGCCTGGGAGAGGACCCTGCCCCAGGGCTCGAGGTGGAAACGCTGGAACCTCCAGGGCAAAGAAGAAGGGAGAAGAGAACAGAGGAGAAACCAGGGCCTGGCGAGGGTCGCGGGGTCAGGGAGAATGTCAGAATTCAGGAAGGGCAATAACCAAAAATCTATAAAGCAAAATGAGTCGGTCCCCCCTTAGTCTCTCTCCCATAAAGATGTCCAGGCCTGCAGGTTCCCCACTCTAGAAAGCACAGAGCCAGCGGGCATAGGGTGCACACCTGTAATCCTAGTACAGGGAGTGTGAGATAGGAGGATGGCAGGTTCGAAGCCAACCTCAGCAACTTAGTGAGGACCTACTTAAAAATAAAAAAGAGCTGGGCGTGGTGGCGCACGCTTGTAATCCCAGTACTTGGGAGGTGGAGACCAGAGGATCTGGGTTCGCGGCCAGCCTCAGCTACTTAGTGAGGCCCTCCGCAAC